>CM027471.1:45100646-45358146 GCA_015776775.1 Magallana hongkongensis
ATGCTGATCGAAGTTAGCGACGCTCTCTACGGGTGCAAACGTTTTTTTGAAGATTGAACGAAATAACGACAACTTTACATTTACTTATCACTGTTAGGATCAGAAATAATTGGGAAAAGATTTTTTGCTTATAATACATGTAAGTATGCATAGCGGAAAGCATGGCGGCCCTGTGTGATGCATGGCGGGGGCCTATACCTCTATGCAAACACGGCCAAGGGAAAACACTCCAGTTAATATTCATTCGCGTTAGATATCAAGTTTATTTAAATAAAGTCAATTCATATTGGTTACAATAACATAAGTGATAATAACATATGGAAAATATAATCCTGCTTAAATATATTTATTATGAACAACAAACAGTTAACTTTGCAACATTCGAATAGAACTATTTTTTGTCGCGCATGTTCAGATAACTGAACTCTTTGCCGTAAAGATTATCCGGCAACTAGATGGCCGTAAGCCATAAAAATAAAACTAACAGAAATCTCACCTACCGTACTAAAATTATGATTTCTGCAGAGGTGAGCTACATGTATAAATGAAGAAATCATGTATACAAAACCGATGCATACATGAACGTATAGTTTAACAATAAGAAAAAGAAAACAGCTAATGAAGCGAGGCGGTTTGCAAAATGGCGTCCCCTCTCGTTATTTTTCTCCGATGAACTTGCGTTTTGTACACAGGCCCTTGTGCATAAACTTCTATTTTTTTCTTTTTGAGAAATGAATACGATTTATTTATGAAACTATAATTACAAAAATGTACCATATAATTAATAATCTATGAATTGAATGTTTATTTATAAATCCTCTCGTCGACAGATAGACCCCTATTTGTCACAAGATTTCAGCTTACTTTCGTAAGGGAAACTTAAAAAAACAACAGTCCAAATCCCCATTTTCGGTGGCTAAATCACCCGCAGGAGGCACAGAACACCATCATGTCCCGTTATCGACAATTTAATAGGTGATAATTAGTTTAATTGTCGTTTAAATCTAATCCAATTACAAAGATGGCTAACAGCACCTTCTCCCTCGAGGTCGCATATGACGTCACACACCATGGCGGGTAGATCGAGAGAGAAAATATGCATATCGCGACATTTGAATTTCATCGCTTTCAAACTCACGAATTAGGCAGAATATTTTATGAAAACGTTAATAAACTTGATTTTTAATGAGTATAGAATGATTTTATTTTAAAAATTCCGAAAATTGAAAAACATGCGATATGTCCTTTAAGGCCATTTTCGAAAAGTCCCATGTCTATATTATTGACCCGCTTTAATTATCATTTTAAAAACTGTGCTTGAACATATCGTGATTGACGTTATATTTTGCCGTTAAAGGAACTTTAAAAGAAAAATTATTTGTTTTGGATCTCTGCCATTTTGAATTGTGATGTTGGCAAAACTAACGCCATATTTGTGAAGGCAAGCATGATTAATTGGACTCAGCACCTTTATTTAGAGTTTAAGGAAAACTATTTTGGGCCAAATCATGATTATTTTTGTTACTCTTTCCCCACTTAAGAGACATTCAGAGAGAATTATAAAATCTTGGTTTTCTCCATTCTCTAATATTTTTTAAAAAATTGATCAATTAAACACAATTTCTAAATACGCATTTTTTTATTCAGCTCACTTAAATTAGGATTAATCAATTGATTCAAATTATGATTGTTTTTCATTATAATTTTTAGGAAGACTTTAATAGAGTATGAAGAAGTCTGACCGTCTACCATTTCGAATTAACATTTTGACCTAATGAACGTCATCTTCGTTAAGGCCAGCTTATATCATTTCGGACTTCTTTTTATTTAAGCGTCCTAATGTAATAATAAAAAAACTATGCTGGACCAAACAATAAGTGCAGTTAAAACATACTTTTAGCTCTTTTTAAAAATTAAGACCAGACTATATTAAACAATAAAAACAAAATTTAATACATAGTTTTATCACACACAAATAAACAAGAAAATTTAAATATGTCAGTATATATTCTATACCCTTTTCTCGAATATATAATACCTATACTTTTTATAACAGCATCTCTTTCGAGTTTTATTATAACCTGAAAACATTTATTTGCGAACTGCTGTAACTGCTTACTGACCTGGCTTGACTTGGTTGCAAAGATTTCCAGAACAGCAATGTCCCTGAACGTTGATGTCAATGCTATCACTTCTTCCTAGAACATGTGACAGAGATTCTTGCAATGTGTCACATCCCTACAAACATGATCAAATTTCTAAGTAATATTTTTGATCAGTTTTCTGAAGAACGATATGTCCATAAAATTTGTACAAACTCATCTTATTTCAGCAAAGGGCATATAAAATGATTCTTCGAAATATATGAATTAATTTAATAACACTTTAACAATGATGTATGCATAGTATTCAACAATTTTTAAATAGAAATTAGATAATAACATAGATAAGCATAGTTCATTATTCAAAATATGATACAACGTTAAGAAACGTTAAACCATGTTAAACATTTTATTACCGTTTGATGAAGACAGCCAAGATTGTATCTATATGTCCCCTCTGTTGATCTTGTTTTAAGAGTATAACATTTCTTAAATAAAAAAAACTGGTGTTTAATATTACAGTTGTTATTTGCCTAAAAAAGCTTTTTGTAGAGAAAGTAAATACTCTTTACCTCGTAAGGATCACATATTTTTGTTGTGTTACAGTTTTCTGGATGATCTATATGGTTACATGAGGAACATTCAGCTTTAATAGATAAAAATGAAGTTTATTTTAACAAGAAAAGTAGTATTGGAAAACTTTGACCTACTGAAACATTCTAAGATATGTAAAGAAATTGTACGATGATTTTACACGAATAATTTTTCTTTAATTTCGTGATTACTTTATATATATATATATATGAAAGGTTTATCTACAAGAGTTTATTTGATGTAT
The DNA here is from genome assembly GCA_015776775.1 of Magallana hongkongensis. Lineage (NCBI taxonomy): Eukaryota > Metazoa > Mollusca > Bivalvia > Ostreida > Ostreidae > Magallana > Magallana hongkongensis. The sequence goes on from CM027471.1 coordinate 45,103,587, forward strand.
CCGCGTAATCAAGAGCGTCTACTGAGAAAATACCATCTCCATTTGACCCAGTAGTATTGACATAGCTGCAAGCTGCAATAATGTAGCCCTCTCCCGATTTTTTTTTTTTGGGGGGGGGGGGGCTACAACTCCATAGGATCTCCGTAATGGTGCATATGCGGGATTCACTCCCGATTTCGGCTCAAATCGCATATAAATAACAATAACATTTGCATTTCTTACCTGAACTCAAACACTGTAGTTGTATATGGCATAAACTAATCAAAAAACATCAGGCATAGTCCATATATCGGTTATTTTTCGTGTATGTCAACAACGAAAGTTAAATTTGTCCGCCATGTTTACTGATCTTGACCGGTTTTATTTTGGGACAGCCAATGATAATTTTGAACCGAATAAAGGAAATCCCCTATCTTAAAAATAATTAACGCGATAAATATGAATTTTCAATTATATATCATTTCCTTAAATGATGTTTCAGCGATAGACCGAGGTAAGGTTGCTTATTTACACTGACAATCACGTTATCAAGCCCATCAAAACTCCAAGCGTAAATATCATAAAATCACGCGAAAACTGTCATGGCTGCTAAAAATGATGACTGGTAAACATGCTGATGTGTTTCATCTGGTTTTGATTTATATACGGTTAGTTTCTTCAACCTGAATTAAAAAATCATTTTATCTTAAGGAAGTCAAATATAAAAACGATCTTTTCTGACCGAAGTTAGCCTCATGAAAACATTAATTTTGCATCATTAGGGAGATCCTATGGAATTGTAGCCCTTTCTAGTAAACATCAGATAAAAAAAAACAGAGAGGGCTTCATTATTGCAGCTAGTATTGACACTATTACCATTAAGGTTTTACATCCATGTTTAATTTGACTTCGACGATGATTATATAATTCTTATTTCTATGACCAAAATGTAATTATATCCTCCAGCATGACAGTTTACGTCTGGAAATTCATTTATTTTATCATTAAACATATATTATTTAAAACATACAGGATTTATATAATTGTGTTTTAGCAAACGTATTGTCGTATTTATTATTTAGATTTTACAGATCTTTAACTCAAAGAAGTTCTTGTAAAATTGCATTAAGGAACCACACAATTGACAGGGATTGCGTATGATAGAGCTACTATGTTCAGAAATGGAAAATCGGTGCCATGCTAACCACTCGAACATGTATCATCCAAGTTTAGGGTTTTTACTGAACGAAAATTGTATCATCGTCATATACGATACTTACTAGCTTTGAACAAAAATGATGTTTTTTCTCCTGCTTTAGCACTTTGGAACAATGCATTATTACAATATGGACAACATTTATGTGTACAAGACTGTTTGAAAGTTTGTTTTGAGATTACTTCTGAGATGTACCATTGTTAATATGATACTGAAACAATACAATATCTTTTATGTAAGTTGAAATAAAATTGTATCACTGTTCACCGATCTAAGCATGTTTATGTGTATATAAAAACAACAAAAAAGGTTGTTTATAATGTCAATACTGTACTACCTGGTAAAAATCCAACAAACAATGATAGCAAAGTTGTGAATCGAACCTTACTATATTATAAATAAATTAAACAATACATATTTGTAAGCTTGACACAGAAAAAGATTCCAATTTTTAAAGCTTACGTGTTTTAAAGATTTTAATACAAAATCAAAATACTAAAGTACTGAAAATCGTTTAGCAAATAGAACCTAATATGTATAATAGTCCTTTTCACGCCAGTATAATTATCAGTTTGACATTATATAAAATTGACACCTGTTCCTGCCTTGGACAGATTTTATTATGTCCGTTTTATCGTTTAAATGAAAAAAAGTTGAATCCGATTTAGAATATTTTTACTTACTTAGATATATTATTCCTGTTTAAATAATTTTGAAAATTACAAAATATTTCTTGTAGCCTGCATTTACATTTTAAATAAATATGGTTATATTTTCCATTCAGAAAAATGAAAAGAAAGATAGATATTGCTTAAGGCTTTTCTTTCTAATTATCATAGATAAAAAATAATTTTCTGACCTACTAAGCACCACACTATTATGATTGTTGATATGAATTAACTATTCATAACACTGTATATTAAGCTACAAAGTTTAAACTAATAAACACATAAAGCTATTTTTATTTACATTTATAGTTATTGATGCTGAGGAAAGTCATGTTAGATACATTAATTCTTTTTAAATCATGATATCTATACTAGAGGGTCGGCAGTCTGTAATTTAATATGTAACCACAATAATTTCTATATGGTAATACAGTGATCTAACAACCAAAAATTGCAATATTCTATATGATTAACAGTTTACAGTTTTTATTTTAACAGCCTTTTTATATAACATTTTCTTTTATGAAAGCAAAAAATAAAAAAGGTACGATTATTTGTGCTATTAAGTAAGACATTATAATTTTATTAACCAAAACGATTTACCACAAACTCCACAAGTTCGAGGACATGCTTGTTTGAAACAGGATAAGGAACACGCATGTGTTTTTGATTTCTTCATCAGATCACATGAGTGGGAATCGACGTCATGACACACTATATGATGCGGACAAATCATCAATAAAATTATTCTAATTATAGAAGCGTTCAAACTTATTTGAAATTCGAGAAAAAATATTTCTTGGTACCTGAAGTGTTTCTTTTTGTTACCCTTTTTTGATGAATGTTGCCTGTCTGAGTGTGCACATCTCTTGCTCTCTGTGATGTCGTATTCCTGTTACACAAATCAGACTTACAACAAAACCCTCTCTGGTCCATGCATTCCCCGACTGAATGGCACGCTGTCCCATACAACTGGCTGCATACCTAATTAATTTATCATGAAACTCCTGAATCCACTTGATATTGCCTGAATCACACTTACATTGTTCATCAACTTTTTTACAATATATTTTAATGATGTTTTTTTCGCAGTTAAAAGTTGAAAGTAGATATTAAAAAAAGTGAATATGTTACGGTCGAAGTTATTTCACAAAATATTATACGTACGAGTTATTGTATCTCTATTGTGTTGGGGTGGCAGGAGACAGTTTTTTTAGTGCCTAACATTTACCAAGGAGGAAGACATATACTTGAGGTCAATGTAAATAAATAAGTGGGGACAGTTTAAATGAGGGCATGTTAATTACACTTCATATACCCCTAGCTTAAATAATAGACCCACCCAGAGCGTGTAATCTACATATTGCAGTGCACATGCACTAAAAACACATTGGGGGCCCTGCAAGATTTCGGCTTGATTTTTTTCAAAATTTGGGCCTCATCCCCATCCCTACAGCCCATCCCAGTCCCAAACGAGTGAGATCAAATACAAAGCATTTGGTAGATCATTGTATGCCCTGATGAAATTTTACCAATCGATCTGGGGTCAATCACTTCGTTCTGAGATACAGACCTTCTCCCAAACCCTACTGCTTTTTCCCCTAGCATCCCACAGCATGTATTAGTTTCGCATTTGCATCTATGTCTATCCTAAGCACTATAGTGACACATACATATTGCAGATCATTTTTCTCAGTAAGCACTCTGTTACACAGGAAATGTATCTCATAATTACTTCATTCATTTTTATTCATGAAATATCTCAACAAACAGCATCTATCACTAATTTTAAAGAAATTTGACCGGGTCTTTTGTACGAAACTATTCCCTGCCACCTGGATAATTTTGAACGTACGTGTGCAAAAGTGAAAAATGCATGTGTTCCTTTGCTTATAAGTCGGCGCAAGGGGGTATGTAGATATATATATATATATATATATATATATATATATATATATATATATATATATATATATATATATATATATATATATATATATATATATATATATATGTGTGTGTGTGTGTGTGTGTGTGTGTGTGTGTGTGTGTGTGTAAACATGAAATATTGCTATCATTTAATTCAGTAACGTTTATATTATTTTAATGCCCGGTTTTAGTCATATGCTTTGTTTAATTTAAGTTTCACTTATTGGAGACGAGAACGTGCGTGTGTGATAAACAAATGTTAAATGTGACTGCGTTGTTAATAGTGACTGCGTTGATTTAATAAACCTTCACAGTATGAACTCTGCTCCTTTATTAAGTAATATTGAACTAATTATCAGGAACACATCTAAATCGAAAAAGTTAAACTCCAACCCTTGTGTTAACTGTTATACTCAAAATCGCGGACACCTAATGCATTACGGGTGAAACGGAGTATGCTAAGGAAGCTCTGGAAGATAAGATAAACAACCGACGTGGCTAAAAAAATTGTTGAAGAAGACAAAGAAGTGAAGGTGAAGATTTTGAAACTACATATACTGAGGAGGAAGAAACTGTGCATACATATCCTTCACATGTGCATGTATCAGTTATATTGCATATATTGCATTTACATCTATTTGGTATTTTTCCCTCCATTTTTCAGAAAAAGCAGAATATGCGCTCAAACATTAGATTTTCCCACAATAGCGAATCCTGATCTAACCAGTGAAAATTACAAAATAAAATCAATATAAAATTTTTAACATTTTGTATCTCATATGTATTTTCATTAACAGCACAGATAAAATAAGACAGTGTCGATTGATTGTCATCGACATTGTTTTAAATGTTAAGCAATCCAAATAATAGGTAATTTTAACATATCTCTTCCACGTGTGCATCGTCATTTCAATCGGCTATCTAAAACAATCCGTAAGCTCTGAGGGAAGTTTGGAAGTGTTTGTGATATCCAGTAAAGGTAAAGATCTTCAGTCGCAACAGAGGTCAAGATCGCTATATTGTTCTTAATTACTTGAAAGTCAAATGGATCTTAGTAACTCCAACGACAAGACAAAATTAATGTCTTTATAGCATACAATAAAATTATTATATAATATATTTGGTTTGGGTCAGTGTATACAAATTCGATTAAATTATGAATTATTGAAATTATTAAAAATGCCCTAAAATGTATTTTTTAACAGTGTTTAGTTTATATAGTTTCAAGGCTTATTCAAATTTATAGGTAAAATGCCCTATACTACTTTATTATTCATCGAAAATTATCTATTTTTAAAGAATTATATTTTGGCAATTTCGTTTGTGAAACTTAATCACTTTTTTGAATTGATAAATGCAGAATGATTAATAGATCTAGAAAGATTTAAATATAAAGTCTAAAATACTTTCTTTTGTAGTTCAAACGGGCTGCAATAACAATTATAATTTCAGAGGAAAAAATTACATAACCCCCTCACGCTAGTTATGCATTTTTACAATACTCGCTGCTTTCCAACTATATTTTCCATTAAAGAGAGTGTTTAATGTTTGTTTAATTATTTTACCTGAAAATGGACACATCCACGTTTATGACCAACAGTAAAATTGTTTGTCAGGAACTTTTCATGTACACATGCCTTGAATTCAAAAATGAACATTAATCAATCATCATATAAAAGGAATTTGATTGTACTCTTTATTTTTTATCAGCAATATTACTGCAACTACATTCAACATTAAGACATCAACTTTCGTCAGACTGCCTTGGCCTTCGCGGTTTTTTGTACGGTTATCTAACATTTTGTACTTACATATTCCATGTTAGGACACTCTACTATCTCTGTGCAGTCTTCCTGACTTGTCGACACACAATAGTAGCATTTCAATGCTGTCGAAAGAGAAATCTGTTTCGTAAAACCAAGAGATTTATTAAAAATTCAATTGATTTATATTCTTTCCTTTGTAGTAATCCAATATACATGTATTTAATGTTTATACACTTTTAAGTGCATCTAGGAATTTACGTCTATGACAATACTTTGCATGACCATTTGTTGCAAATTAGAGAATTAGCTAACTGTCCTTTAAAATCACATTTTGTAACTTTAGTGTTATACACAAATGTTCCATATCTTTTATAACAAAAAACTGCACTTTTCCTGTAATGTAGTATTACTCACGACATTTGCCACAATACCGTTGACACATGTTAGAAAAACATGGATCAGTACAAACGTTCATAACTCGGTCAAGCTGACCACAGACCACGGTGTTGACGTCATCACACGTACGGACGACGGACCAGACCGCCAACAACACAGACACCTTCAACAGCATGGTGCATGTAACTCTACACAGTATGTTGTAGACATTATGAGATAAATACTAGTTTAGATAAGAAAGAAGGAGTCATATCCACTAACCTAATCAGGGAAATGGTATAGTTACTTTAGATCTGCAATAAAATCTTCGTATTTTGTTTTACACAAGGGTGCAACATTTCTATTTGTACCTATAAACTAGGACATTTTGAAAATAAACTACAAAATGCCTGCTCCAGAGTACTTGCTTGCACCTTTGGTATTTCAACACATGAGAGATGATGTCCGTATAATTGTATTTTAACCAATGAGTTATTATTGTGAAATTAATCAAAAAACTACTTTCATTTTCGATAAAGAAGCCCATAAAATTGCCATAAAATAGCAAAACTGAGAGTAAGATGGTTGACACGCTTTGGCGGATCCATATCATGGAAAGTCTCGATCAAAATATATACTTGCAATGAAATGATATTAAATGATTACGTAAAGAGTGAATATATTCACTGTGAGCCTGTTTAAAGAATACATAAAAGTTAAGAATTGACAAATGTTGAATAAATAAAATGAGTCAATTCGTTCCTCTAGTGTGCAATTGTAGTTTTGATACTTGCGAAGCACGACCTCTGGTGAGAGAATGGGATATAACTTTCCAGAACGGGGTAACCAAAAACGCGGACTGACTAATTAACGAAAAGTGTAGGACAAGTTAATCATGCATCACGGGTAGATACCTTGGATCGGAAACAGGTATTAGGGTAATAGATAAAATGGAACAATTAATGCGATTTTAGTATTAATAAAAAGAACTTTCAAGAACGGGATGCCGAGAAACGGGTTGACTGAGTAACACCATGGCGGAAAGTTTAGGGCGAGTTAACCATCGGGCGGACACTTTGAAACTGACAACTTTGGTTTAAGATATGCATGCAAATAGATGATAATGCATAATCTTGCGTGTTTTAATTTCATACTTTTTCTACCCTACGACAGATTGGTTGTAAACATTAGACATTAATTTGTAAACATTAATGATTAATGAACAGATCATTGTATTCTACGTCTATATGGATTAATGATGTATGCATAAAATGGGGAAGTTTAATGGTAATGGTTTAATGGTAAATTCTTATTTGGGACAGTAACAGAAATTATATTGAAAATCGACCTAAAGAACCAAATTAAGAGAGAGAGAGAGAGAGAGAGACACTAAATACCCATTCAGTGGTTTGAAATAAATACAATAAAAAAGTTGGGTTTTTTAGTCAGCTGCAATAAACAGGATTAAGGCCACGTACATGTATATATTATCCATTTCAGTTTAGATTTTTCATCCATGCCTGCTCTTCCAAATGTACAAAAATGCAGTTTATTTTTATTTCAAATTTAAAGAATAAGATGAGGAAAAAATCGGACAAAGTATATAAAAATGAACAAGAAAAAATGGTTCAACGTATTAAGCATTATATCATAATAATGTGTTAATTGTTAATCCCCGTGCTTGCGCGGGCTATCATCTAGTATTAATTAAAAGCTTATATAATATCATTATAATTTGATTATATAAACTTTTCTGTAATTCACATGTCATATAATCTCATATTATTCGTTGGTAAGTTTATGCAACAATGTCTTAACTACATTTAATTCAATTTTGGGGACAAAGTACGATAGTTTTTTGCATACCACCCTATAAAACGCAAATTCATAACCTACATATGTGTTTCCCACTACAAATTATATGTTTTCAAATAATGCAATAAAAAATAAAAATTAAATTTTAATTGTTACACTATCTGTTGTTTTCATTGAATTTAAAGAATACTGTTCACAGTTCAAACTCAAAATAGTTAGTTGCTTCAGTGTCCAAAAACATGTTTCTTTCTATGTATTCAGATTAATTTCGTTAATTCGCATTATCAATCATATGTACTTCACCAGTTGATAAGTTGTACAAAATGTCCAAAATTTTGGAAGGGCCAAATATGCCTACTTGACATCCAACGTTTACCAGTTATAATACAGTTACAACTGCTATTCAGATCATATCCCCTGATCTACCTTAGTGAATCGAAAATATTCTAAAACGATTTTCCATTAATTCGTGAAAAGGAATGAAGACGGTTTGTCTTTATCTTTTCTGCCGATGCCAAAAAAAAAATTAATAGTAGGGATTGGTACTTTACGGTCATTCTAGTATAAAACTCTTGATTGATTGAAAGACAATCAAACATTTATTACAAAACACACTTCTGATAAAAAAAAATGTGTTGCTCAAAATACGACACTTCCGGTAGAAAAATGTGTTGCTAAAAAGACTACCTTGTTGATTAGGAATTAGGAGAAAGAATACTGATAGAAAGAGCTGGACTTGTTATCTGGGAAGGTTTTCAGAACATAACTCTTTTCAAGATATAAATATAAATTCTGGGACCAGTGACCAATGCATTTAATTGATTATGAAAGTTGGTCAAAATTGGTGGGGGTAACATTAATGAATCTATTATTATGATTTTTCCCCAAAGAAAGGCATCTTGAGAAAAAGAAGTTAGTAGGTAGTGAGAATATATAACAAGTTGTTTACTAATTCCCAATACCTGCATCCTTTTTTGAATATATTACAAATACCGCATTTATTTGTATGCTAATAATATAAGGTTTTTTGTTCAATATTTCTCCGAATAAATAATTTTTAAAACCTGTTAAAATTTCTGCACTGGTTATTTTGAATTTTGTATAATGCATATTAATGCAATTAAAAATTTATGCCTAAATATAGTCCGACGCTAGTTTAATAAAGCGCTAATGATAGTGTTTGAATATACTTTAGAATTTAAAAATTACCAAGCTATGATTAACTACTTTTAATATGATAACATTTCAGATCACAAGAAAGATGGTGAAGGGGGGTTTAGGTTTGGAAAAACACTTTAACTTAAAGATTGTCAGTATGCTTAATATGAATTTTAAAAAAAACAAGCATTCTGAGAGGACTGCATAAGCAATACACGTCCCCTACCGATTTGTATTATTCTATGAAAGCTTTGAAGCATACATCTATTTCAAAACGATTATAAACGAGATGTTATGCTTTAATCAGAGATAAGAGAACGGAGGAAATTCAAAGTACATAGTATTTGCTGGTAGAATTTGCTGGTAGAAATTTGTGAAAACAATGCACTGTTATGCAGGGTTTAGAATATCGTTTCTTACCGTCTTCTGTACCCCAAATCAACAGACCAACCCGATTACGAACCCGATTGTAATAATTCAAAAAACCCTGTCGATAAAATTTAAAACACAATGCTTGACACTATTTTACAGAACGTATTTGTTTGTTAGAAACAATCAAAGGAATTATTATTGACTACATACTTTCCTCGTTTATTCAATACACACCGAACCTAATAACAAACCCGAACATTAAACAATTGGGGGAAAAAATTATTTTTTTCGAAAATATGTCAACCAGACGCTACAAAAGTGTAAACTTGATGTGTAGTTTGACATTCTGAAGCTGTTCAGCAAATTTCATATTATTCCTCCAACGCATAAAGAAAAAAAAAACTGAAATGGGACAGAAAGACGGACGGACAAACGGACGGACGGACGCAGAGGAAAGCTATAGTCCCCTCCGGTGAAACCGGTAGGGGTCTAACAAAATGATTTTGGGTCACGTGTCATTGAGCAGCTATTAAATTTTGTAAACATTTATGCACCAAATAGTGATAATGTTAGAATACCCTTTTTCAATAGACTCAAAACTTTCATCACATGTAATATACCACAATAAAGATGGACGCACGTAATGTGATGCCGAGAAATGATAATATCTTTGCTAAAATGTTCATCTTAACCAGATAAAAACTGTTGTTGTAAGGTGCGTACCGGGAACGCATAATAATAACATAAGAAAGAGTGACCATAGATACTTAGTAGTTAAAAATATGTGCCAATTTCAATACATTAGAACGAGGCTGAGGCTACTGGAAATTAATTATCTCTCAGTTAGAAAAAGAGAATTATAAAGAAGGTATTAATTCTATCTTTTATCAATTAGATGATACTTTAGACGCTTTTCCTAAATGGGAACTATTTAAAGTAAAAGTTCGTGATTTCTCTATAATATATGCCAAACAGTCTTAAAACAACTTAAGATATAAGATTAAATCAACAGAAAAAGAAATAAATTATATCGAAAACTTACCTAGTTCAGAAATAGACATGAATTTAAAAGAAGATGGAAATCAGATTTAGATGCATTATATAATAAAATTGCTAAGGGAGCACAAGTTAGATCTGTAACAAATTGGATAAGTTAAGGTGAAAAAAATACAAATTTCTTTTTAGAATTAGAAAAGAAACACCAAACAAATATTACCATATACGAGTTAAATAGGGGAAATGAAACCGTTACACCTAATTAATTCTGATATTTTGGAAGAAATGTTCAAATTGTATGAAAATCTGTATCAAACTAAAAATATTGAGAACAAAAAATATGTGATTATTTATAAGATTTGAATTGTCCAAAATTAAAGAAGAATGAAAAAGATATACTAGATTCTTGTGGCGAGCTATTCTTGAATGAAAACTCCTTGTTCTTTCTTCACATTTAATAGACATATATAAATAAATCAACAATACAACACATTGTCAGACTGAAAACAATAGCATGATTTGCTTACTACATTGTTAATGATAATTGACACATAACACATTCATACACATACATATATCTATATCTATATCTATATATATATATATATATATATATATATATATATATATATATATAGTCAAACATATGCTAACACTGTACACAATATGACACCAAAACACAGAATGCAGATTACCGTAATCAACCTCTCTTTTCCTGCATTAATTGTCTAAAATCTATCCATCTAATCCCTATTTCTTATTTCCCAACCCTAAATATACTCTTTATTCGCTGAACTAAACTATGCTCTATCTTTATTTAACCCCTTCAAACTCTTTCTTCTCTCCTTTCATCTTCTGCTTAACTTACTTACTCTAGTTATAAACTGAAGAAAAAGTTAACACCCGGTTAAAAGCGGAAAATGAATTAAACATTAACAAAACTCATTGATCTGTCAAAAACAGACATGCATTAACATTACTAGGAAAATTCAACTTATAAAAAACATAAAGGTAAACATATACGTCTCTGTACATATGAGAAATAAACATGAAATTGTGATGTATTCACAACACTCCCACGACCAACAATGTCGTCACGAATTTAACCACTCTTTGATCTTCTCCTTCGTCTTTTCCGCGGTTTTCGTTTGGGTCTCGTTTGCGGTGGCTCACTAACATCAGGTTCATTTTTGGATTCAGTCATTGATTGATCTTCATAGGTCATACTCTTGATACTTCCGGTACCTTGATTTTCCACTGGATTCTCACTGTTTTTGGCCTCTGTATCTTTGGAACACTCGATTGGATAGAGTATGTTCAATCTTTTGAGTCTTCTTGCTAGCAATACCTTTCAGAAACGAATTTCTCCATCTTGGCTTACTGTAAGCTTAAAAGGGCGTCCTATCTTTCAGCATCCACGCGGAAGGTCATCTTTAACTAACACCACATCCCCAATCCTTGGTTCCTCGCTCTTCTATCGTTCCGTCAGTATGCTGTTCTTTGTCGTAAACTTAGCAGATATTCATCGCATCAAGCTTTCCAAAAGGCATCTAAATATTGTACATTTTACACAGACTTAGTTGAAAGCATGTACAATATCAAGACGAAGAATTTTTAGTGTGTATAATACTGAATATTTATAGTATGCCAGTATCTATGTCAATGTATGGTGCAATTTATTTTTTAAGATAACAGAAAACAAGTATTCCTTTTAAAGGAATGATCGGCAATAATGATATACTGATAGCTAGAACAATCAACATGATCAATTTGATGTAAAATAATTAAAAAGATACTGTATTTTTACAAAATATAGTATATTTTGAATCTGGACACCATAATTTCATCATCATAAACTGTCAACAAATTTAATTTTGAAATAAATTTAGAGAAAGCCGTTCGTAAACTCCTTGACTAGTTTTATATTTTTATAGTAATTATTAAATGTTAATGTATCTTCTTCTTCAGAATACTGAGTAAGGCTCTTCAAAGAGCATTAACATGGATACAAAGAAAGAGTTGTATTAAAATAATTTAATCATAACTTGCTATTGAGGTCGCATTATAACGTAACCTTGTTTATAAATCAAGCCGTCTTCCTAGCTACTATATATGCAACATCAATAGATCGAGGTCAGTTCATGGAGCATCTTCTTATGATTGAGGTCAGTTCATCGAGGTCAACTTCATTACTGAATGAATCTTTCGATCGAAATTCTTACGCGTGAGACAAAATGTGCATTCTTGAATTAACAGGTCGAACTGTATTTTATGTATGTTTGCATCACTTAAGGTAAATGAATTAAAATAAATCTGAGTGAAATGTTATATAAATACTAAACCAATCTTCAAGTTTTTATAAGAACTACTTATGCAAGCGGAATGTATGCGCACGTGGAAGCATCTGCCGAATGCCTCATATGGACACAACAAAAATACAAAAATCTGCTGTTCAAATGTTGATACTAGTAGGCTCCGATATTCTTCATCCAAATGATAAAAAACTTGAACAATGTGTGTTATCCAAACAGAAATCCGCCGCCTCCTCCTTGCCTTTGGATGTCCAGTTCGATTTCTAGGCATCCGACAATGATATGCAAATGGGTCATTTCGACTCTTGCTCGGAATCTTCCCTAAATTAACAAAAAAACCTTTATCTACATGATTGCTACTCATTGAGAATTCCAGATCAAGTAAACCTAATACTTACTGTAATCATATATACGCTCATACTGAAGCCCTCCAAACTCGTTGAATATTTTATCCAGTTAGTTCTAAATAAAACTGTGCAAGGTGATTTTAGTATTTGTCAAATAAGCTTACTATATCAGCATGTAAAATTACATCGGAAACTGGTTGATCTACATAAATTTAGAACCCCATTCCGTTCAGTAATAAAAATTCCGGAAAAATAATGATCGTGAAGAAAAAATAAATAAATAAAAAACAACAATAAAGCAATAATAGTCTAATAATAAATGTACCATTGATGTTGTAGTTAGTTAAGCGATAACTTAAGAAAAGAAAAACATATTTATATAAATCTGTTTCAATGAAAAAAAAAATCATTCTACACGTAACGGGAAAAAAATAATTACAACACACTGCCCAAAGTATGCATGTATATTGTGTACCCATTAATAAAATATACTGGCTATGTACAAACTAGACACTTAATTAAGTTAGAAATGTAGGGCACAGTCATAGTACATCGTATAATTAGTAAGGAGTCAAAGAATAACGAGTCTTTGGGGTTTGTTAATAGTTATGTGTAATTAATTCACTAGGCGATTCACGGCACTAAGTCCGGCATTCCCATAATGCGCAAATCTCTTGCTGCCTATCTTACATGCGTACCATCTGGACGCGAGTACGTACCATAGCGTTTTGCACGTTATTTTCTCTAAGCGTCCGTAGGAGCGTACGTCCCGCGCCGTGTTCGTCATCATCCTCTGATCCCTCTTGGATGACCCCGTCTTGGTTCACGAAACGATAGGCATACACATTTTGTGTTGCGCTAGACACATTGGGTAGGCGTAGCAAATTAACCAGTTCTTTCCTTACTTCTCGGAGCGTCTTTACCTGTACGGCTCGAGCTTCGAAACGGTAACCGTTATCTTCGATGATATCACCGGAGGCGTAATCTTTGTGTCCTCGTCTGCCACCAGTATCTCGTCTGCTTGTGGTCGTCCGCCCGTTTTGTCCCGGTATGTTGTACCGTTAGAAAAAACCAGTCTATCCCGATTGACCACTGTTGTAATGTTTTTCTTTGCGTACTGTGACTGGATTTCGTATAGGCGGATCTTATGTTCTCGTTTCGCTTCGGGTAGTTGCTGGCTGATCCGTACTGGGGATTTCTTCTCCCTCAGCTTGTACACGGCCTTCATTATCGCTTCTTTGTGTATGGGGTCCGACACTTGGACAAATATCGGTTTGGGTGACTTCTGTTTATCGTGGAATTGGCCCATTCGATAGTACTTCGATATTCTTATATCGTTCATCTGTGTTTCTGTTAATTCTAGCTCTTTCTTGAACACAGAGTTTAGTGTCAATGCTAAATTTTCACCTCTCTTATCTTCAACACCGGATACAATAATATTGCAATCCATTGATCTCATTAAGAGTTCACTGATCTTTTCGCTTTGTGAATTTATTTTCTTTTCTAATCTGATAATGTAGTCGCGCATTCGTTCCATCTCTCGGTGCATTTTACGCTGATTGTCCGATAACTCCGTTACGTCGTACGTAACGTCGTTTGCCTGCTCTTGCACCAACAGCAAACGATTTTCGATTCCATGTTGACCATGTACATCTCGTTTCAATGAATCTAGCTCATTACCTTGGTGATCAAGACGGATCATAAAATTTGCTAAAGACTGTTGAATGCTCATAATACCGACTAATAATTCCTTCATTTCATACCTTTCGACGCATGCAAATTGATCTCCCGGCCCGCTTTGATTGTCTTTATTTTGATCGTGGTTATCTGCTTGAATGTCCATTTCCTCTGCCCCACGTTTATTCCCGACAACACCGTCCAGTTTTTTACTGTAATCATATATATCCAGGCTGGATCGATGTGTCTCACGTGGAAGACGGACGGGGGTATGTTGATGGAGGAGGGATTAAAGGGACACGTACAGGGGAGACCGTGTGATTCCAACTGAGCTTGGCATGTTATCATGGTTTCACAAGCAGACAACAATTGACATGGATTGTCATAGTTACTGACATAAAAACATCGTAGATTGAGACAAGCAATTTATTCATTTAGACTACAAAAGAAGATCATTACATGTATGTACGAAATTAACTCAGCTTAATAATAAAACCGGTGACGGGCCTAGAACAATCTTACAATAAAAAAGCTTACGTAAGAATTTTTATCTAGTGAGCTAAATTAATAATTAACTTTTCCCTTTAAGTAACATTTAAAAGGGATCGATGGTCTTGACCATGTTATAGACTTTATTATTTTCATTTAAAAGAAGAGAATGGTAAAGATGTAAGAAAATATTAAAAGTTTTTAGTTGACATATATGAAATTTACTACATTTACTATTAGATTATGGCTAAACCAATCGTGTTCAATATTTTAAAGTAGATCTGATGGTAATTTGTTAACAATTCAGCCTCATTAAAGTGTTTTTAAAAATTACAATGTTCCGAAATAATGCTTATAACAATGGACTCTAGTCCATTGTCCCAGCAGTAGTTTTTCCACGCGGACAACCATTCTGACATCGTTTCCAAAGCTATGATGCACGGTTCCTTGAACTGCAATAGTTACGTCTGCAGGAAGTACCACCGGAGAGGAGGACACCAAGACAGACGTGAAGGTTATGTAGGGGTGGACGGTCGCACTTGCTATAAAAATGTTATAAACAAAGTACGCATGTCCTAAAGAAATACTTTACATGAAACCTGTTTAATTAGTGGCGAACATTTGGTCCTTCAGACAGGCAGTCGCAAGACGTGTGGTCAATCTTTAGATTCGGGAATAAATTTTGCCAATTTGCAATGAAAAAAAAGTCTGAATTTATTTTCGTAATATGGTACATGTATAATGCAGTGATGCATGGTGTTGAAAGAATATAGTATGTAAAAGAAAGATTTACTGCAATTTAGATTTACTCACAATTTAAAAAAATAGATAGTAATTATGCTTCGCCGCTAAACTCGGTTTGCTACCTGGAATTAATTGAGTGGATGGTCAAGTTTTGATTTTCTTTGACAGTCTAAAGATTATAAGGGGAAAGATGGAAGGTATCGGAAACTTTAAAAATCGATCTAAAATATAAAATGAATTGCTGGAATAAAAATGTAGTCGAAATAGAAAAAAGAGGCAATATAAAAAATACGTCATAATAAATGTATAACCTGAAACTAAAATACAAAAGAAATGAACAAACAAAGTACATAAACACACTAATTATTTAAAGGTACTTTAAACCTGGAACTAGAACAAGGAAACCAAAACAAAGACTCTAAGTATAAAAATCGTGTTCTAAGAAATATCACGCCAAAGACAGAGTCTTCCAGATTAACATAATTTAAAAAATCTTCAAATACCAATGTAGGTAAATCTGAACGAAAAACCGCTGAGGAGAGGAAATGCAAACGCAGATCTAAAGAGAATACCTTTCAATTTTGACACTCCTTTTTCCAGGTATAACGTATTCTTACGTAGATTACCAGAACATGTCCTTGAACTGTGATGTCAAAGCTATCACTTCTTCCTCAAACATGATACAGGGATTCCTCATTTAGTATGTTGCACTCTTTTAAATGTGATATTATATAAATAGTGCCTGTTTGGGAGGGTAACAGTTGAAATTGACACCCCGAGAAAACCATTGTCAACCGACGCGAAGCACTATTATCAGGCACTATTTATTTTATTATACTGAATGTCTTAATTTTAGAGATTTTATTTACTGCTTTTATATAGAAATGACGTGAATTTCAGGGCGAACCGTACGCGCATAATTTACGCGCATGTAACAATTCGTTGTGTTACCCGTTGCTAAGTGTGTTGCTAACGCTGAGGGTAACAGAACGGATTATCAACTGCGTCTAAACCAATCAGATTTCAGTTTTTTACATGAAAGTATAATAATAGAGTATGATAGCGTATTACTTCCATGTTAAGCAAGAAGTGGGCTCTGATCAACGTTTGTTATCTGGTGTCGTCGTCGTTATTTTCGTTATCTTTTTTCAATTTCTTTTTTTCTGTTTTTGCATTGTTTAATATTAGTCTGATTACAGCCTTGTGTGTCCGAAAGGACGTTAAACAACACGCGGTTATTTACACAGTTTTTCGATTCGATCAATCATAACATTTTAAATCACTCTTAGCAATTGTTAATATAACCTTTTAATGAAGACAGTTCAGATTAAATCCATAACCACCCTCTGTTGATCTTGTTTTTAGAGTGTAGCATTTCTGAAATAAAAGTTTGAAATTCAGTATATCATTTGTAATTGATAAGAGGTGCAAACCTAATGGCACAAATCAAATATCACGTCGTACAGATCACATACTGATGTCGTGTTACAGTATTCTGGGAGATCTATACGGCTACATGAGGAACATTCAACTACAATTTGGATGGATAAAAGGATAGCATTAGCATTATGAGATGCTGTGGTTTTCAAAATTTATTTTGTGCATAGAAACAGTTTTTTGACATAATGCATACATTTTAAAAATCTACGAAAATTATACATGTGATATAAAACAACTCCACGGTGTTATTTTATTTAATATCGCATATATATGTATATATAACAGTTGATAGAGAAAAAGCAACAGCTGAAAATGCAGCAATTACTAAGAACATTGTAGGAATGAATTTCAGAATTTGTTATTACCAAAAAAAACAGACAGGTACTGCAAACTCCGCAGGAACGAGGACATGCTTTTTTGAAACAGGACAAGTAGCAGGCTGTTTTTTTTTACAGACACTCATATTTGAATTCTTCATCAGATCACAGGAACGAAGTTCCACATCATGACACACTACGTCATCTTGAATATTAACAAAAGAAATTGTAAATAGGTATTTAATGTCACATAATAAAATTTATCTATGAAGGATAAAAATACTTGTGACGAATAATTCTTGGTACCGTAATTGTTCCTATTTGTTACCCTATTTTAATCGATATTGCCTTTCTGAATGTGCATGCCTCGATTTGCTCTTCGTGATGGCGTATCCCTGTTACACAGATCAAACTTACCACAGAACCCTCTTTGGTCCCTACATTCCCCGGAAGAATGGCAGTCTGTCCCATACAACTGGCTATAAACCTAATTAATATAAAATGAAACTCCTGAATTCAAATGATAACGCTTTTTAATTTTTTAAACTTTTTTCCTCAGTGTATAACACATGTAATATCCTTTTTTACAGTTGAATGTACATGAAAGAAGAATGGCAGATGTATGTGTCAATTAAGACAGTGCATTTACATCTCTGAGATATTTCTCTCCTATTTTCTGATGGGGTGATTACAATTTTGGTTAGACATTATTTTTCCGTGTTCACTGTTTTTAAAGTCAGTAAGACATTTCCTATAATCAACCGAAATGTAAGTGTCAGTCGTCGTGTTATAGGTGAGATATAGAGCTCACAATTCTTTGTCATGTAAACACAGCTTACGTCATGTATAAGTGAAAATCTAAACTGAACGTAAGAAACGCTAGGATCTAATATGATTTAGTAACAAGATAATTATGCTTTTTACTATTTAGAACAGAGAGTACTCCGCTTGAAGACAAATTTTATCAGTATATTAAACCAATCAAAACAAAACAGAGCACGAACCTTGTTTACATAACAAAGAATTTTGAGCTCTCTATCTTGCATATAACTCTAAGACTGACACATTTTGTTGATCATTACGAATGCATTTCTAAAGCATTACAAACAATGAAAAGAAGAAAATTTGACCAAACTCGTAACCATGCCATTTTAAAGATAAGGCAAAATCTTCTTCTATGGGATCTTGAGTCAGACATTATCATTTATTTTTCTTATGTTGCTGAAGGTTTCGAAATATCAATAAAAGGGGCGTATAGATTTCAGTCCTATAAGTTTTTACAAACTATGTAACTTATCGCAATCCATTACCGTAAATAGAGGAAACCTTACTTGGTGAATATAAATATCAGTGGCGTCTGTAGGAAATAAAATGTAGTAGGGGCGCTAGACTTATCAGACATTTTGACAAGCAAACAAAACCCCCAAGGATTATGGTTATGGTTAGTATGAATGAAACCTCAGTAATCCGCCTCTTTTCAAATATGCATCTACAAAAGATGATCCCTGTTTAACTAGATGATGCGTACATTTGTTTGTTCGATCGAGATTGCAAGGACTGACTATCTGACGTCAAAGTTACAAATATCTTACCAATAATATAAGTTTAAATTTATATAAAAAATGATCTATGCAACAAATTGATTAACAAAAACAATAACTAACGTACTTTATCTCACCTTATATAAATAATCGATTGTTGACAAAGACAAATAGATTATGTTAAAATTTATTTTTACATTTATATATTGTAAATCTTTTTAAACATCAACACTTAATGTCATCCTGCCTATATAACCCACAAAAAAATAAAAGACTTGAAATTTGTGTTAAATTATTTTACCTGTACATGTGTACATCCACGTTTATGACCAACAGTAAAAGTGTTTGTCGTGTATCTTTCATACACGCATGCCTAAAAATTAAAAAATGTTTAACAATAAAGAAAATATCTGAAAAAAAAAATGTTCCTGGTATTTGAGTTTTTGGCGCTCGCACCATAAGTTGTGTGAACTAATGCACTTATATACTATCAGACTGATAATGGGGGGGGGGGGGGGGGGGGGGGGGGGGGGGGGGGGGGGCTTGTTACGGTTAGTTATTGAAAGCATATATTTTATTCAACACAATTTTTAAAACCGTTAAATTATATCCAAAATGAATTAAAATGAAAGATTTCCAGCCTGAGTTATTCACCAAAACCTCATTAACGACTAACAATAATCAATTACGATTAGACATTGGTCAATTAATATTCCTATACAAATTCGACTCATCAACTCCCTTCAGTAGTTTCACTTTTGTGATTTATTACTTTTTCAGCCACTGCTACTGCAGGGACCAGAGAGATGCCCAGGCCTTGTATTCTCCAACATACCAGGGAGGTCATCATTACATTTTCAGATCAGAAATCCCCAATAACCTTGCACAGATTAAGTTTAACTTAAAAACTTAAACAAGAGACCCATGAACAACATTGCTCACCTGAGCAACAGTAGACATAATAAAATCAGCTTTATGGAGTCATATACAAAATATCTGAGTAATATCATATAATAGATCCTGTATAAGAAAAAATACACCTGCATATTCTTATGTTTATAATTTAGCCCCTCTGTAACATGGTGATTTTACAGTCATATCACATATTGAGCATTGCAGTTCTCTAGAGGATCTTAAACAACTGTTAATCAGTGATTTTAAACCTACATTTATCCCCTTATCTGGCCCAATAACTTCTACGGGCCAGAGTCTAAATAATCAACAGTATATCAAAATGCTTGCATATACATGTGAGTAAATCCATAGAAAATAACATTTGAGTTTGAGAAGATAATTTAATTTTTTTTCTTTGTAAAATTGGACCTCCCCCAAACTGTGATTAAACCCTACTCCCGATGATTATGATTTTGTGGTCCCACCCTTCCCGGAGTTCATGATTTGAACAAACTTGACTCTTCACCACATGAGCAAGCTTCCTCACAGGCTACAGCTTTTTCTTTCCGATCGGTTTTTAAGAAGAAGGTTGATAGATAGATAGATAGATAGATAGATAGATAGATAGATAGATAGATAGATAGATAGATAGATAGATAGATAGATAGATAGATAGATAGATGGATGGAAAATTAAACCCCACACAGTAGCCCCACTCACTCCTGGGGATGGATCGGGATTTATCAAATTAAATCTTCCTTAACAGAGAATGTTTTCACACCAGTTTCAGCTCTTCTGGCCAATCGGTTTCTAAGAAGAAGATTTTTTTAAAACATTCTTTTCTTATTTCTATGTAAAATTCGACCCCCGCCATTGTGGCCCTATTTTACCCCGGGGGATCATGGTTTGAACAAACGTAAATCTACCTACCTGAGCATGCTTTCACATAAGTTGCAGCTTTTCTGGCTGATCGGTTTCTGGGAAGAAGATTTTTAAAGATTTGTGTTCTATATATTCCTATGAAAAAATTCGCCCCCCGCCCCCCCCCCCCCATTGGGGCCACCCTACCCTTGGGATCATGATTTTCATAAACTTGAATCTTTCCCTAACTGAAGATGCTTCAACACAAGTTACAGCTGTTCTAGCTGATCGGTTTCAGAGAAGAATATTTTCAAAAAGTTACTCTATATATTCTTATGTAAAACATTTGGCCTCCCATTGTGGGCCAACCTACATGTACCCTTGGGGATTATGATTTGATCAAACTTGAATCTACACTGCCTGGGAATGTTTCCACATCAGTTTCAGCTTTAGTGGCCAAATGGATTTTTGAGAAGAAGATTTTTGACAAATACCAACAATGAGTTTTAATTATCTCCATTTTCAAGAGGCCATGGCCCTTCTTTTCATGAAGCTTGAATCTCCTTTACTTAAGGGTGCTTATTCCAAAGTCAAATCGGATTAGGGGTTCTGGGGGGAAAGTGGAAAATGTTAATGTTTACTGACTGAGTTTTAAAACAATGTTATTTTACGTCTAAACCTAATGCTGCTGTTCTTCTACCACCTTAGCGCATTTGCCCTGCGCGTTGTTACATAAAATGAGTAAAAAGTACCATAAATACTCGTATTAAATTACCCTTCATAAGACAGAAATATCATTTAAAGCTATTTCAAAAATAGGAAAAGTGGTTTTAATATCGAACAACCATCAATGTCACTTTCCATTAAAATATTAAAATATAAAACAGATGACGCAGACTCTGTGATATCTTTAATTTCAAGTTCACTGAGATATATTGAGGCGACGCAGGTATGGAAGTAAAAACTGTTAAGTTATTATAAGCCGTCGATATATCTGAACGTTGAGTTGAAGGTCACAGCGAGTATTATTTGAATGTTACTGCTACACCGTCCAAAAATAGCACATGTTCTTTTATCATACTAACTTGGCCTTCGTTCTGGTGTCCTCGTAAGGTTATCTAACACTTTGTTCATACGTATTCCATGCTAGGACACTCTACCATCTCTGTACAGTAAGCTTGATATGTCGACACACAATGGTAGCATTTTAAAGCAGTCGTAAAAGAATTTTTTTAAACAAACGAAAATAAAATTTTAAAAGCGAATTTTATTTCGTTAATATTTTTTCTTGCTTGAAATACATTGTACTTACATATATATTTACATGTAGATAGAAGACATTTTTCGGCTGCTTCTACATAATTTACGTCTTTGACTATACTTTGCAAGCATGAATGTATTGCATAACAACATAACAACATAAAGAACAAGATTCTTCGTATCAACGTATTTGCAAGGTTGAATAACAAATTTGACTAGACTAAAATCAACTAGAACCAATGATATCATGGACTTTCGTGTGACATTATTCCAATGAATGTTCATAAAAAAAAATTTAATAAAAAATTGCAATTTTTCAGTGACGATGAAGTACTTATGACATTTGCCACAATACCGTTGACACAGATTTGAGAAACACGGGTCAGTACAGACGTTCATAACTCAGTCAAGCTGACCACAGGCCGCGGTATTGACGTCATCACAGGTACGGTCGACGGACCAGACCGCCAACCACACAGATAACTTCAATTACATGGGACTTTTAACTCCACACACACGCAGAAAACTCGAGAAAGTATAAGATAAACTCCAGTTGGATAAGAAAGAAAGATTAAGAAAACTTCGAAAATAAAAATAATTATAGATCTGCAATGTAAATACATGAACATAAGTTATAAAAACCTTGCTTACAGCAACTAGGTAAAATTTTGTTTTGAAAAATGTCAAATATATTTCTTTAATGCGGTCTCAAATTTCCTGGCTTTTTTATTTTGATTTTTTAACCCTTTGATAATTTATACTTTTCTGTCGTTTTTATGAATTTTGTTATGCGTTCGGCAACAATGTCTTAATCACTTTTATCTAAATTATATGCACAAGGTGGGAGTTTTTGTAAACCACTTATCGAATCGTGCACCAAGAAATGATACTAATCGTTACAATGTCTTTTATTTGCATTGAGTTCAAAGAATATGGTGATCAATTCAGAGTTAAAGCTCATTAAAATGATTAAAGATTTCAATAACAAGTTGTTTTTATGTATTCAATTTAATATCGTATATTTTGTCATCCATACATTACCATTGGACACGTAATACAATATGTTAAACCGGCAAAACTTTACTTTCTAGTCAGATTTAAATTTTTAGATGTGATGTTTTGTTAAGGGGGGCTAGGTTTTTGGTTTTGATTTTTTGGGTTTTTTTGGCTATAAACTTTTATTCAGCATAGAAAAAATTCATAGATTTTTTAATTTGAGTATTTTCCCGTTTCATTCTAAAGGATATTTATACAGTCTGCAAATGGCCAAGACCATCTAAACCTCTAAAAAGAGAATGTGAGCAACATATTAGAAAGGCAACATATAAGACATCAGACGTATAAAAATATTGAAACATAGAAAAATTCGCTTTAAAAAGACTATATTTTGATCCCTTTCCTGGAGTTTTTTCACTCTATCAAAATGAAGCAACAGATCAATGGGAGAATAATCCAGGAACATTTTTTCATTCATTCGTCAAATGGAATGCAGACAGTTTGTCTTATTGATAGTCTCATCTACTGGCAATATCAACGTCCACTAACTAGAATGTCTTGGCACTTCACGGTTAAGCTATGATGTAACTCTCCAGTAAATTGAATATCGATTGAAAGACATATCCACAGTCAGTGGCGTCGGAAGCAAATTGAAAGTTGGGGGGGGGGGGGTCTAAAATTATTTTTAAAATATTGAAAAGCAAAAAAAAATGGTCTTCGGTTTTGGTTATGTATAACTTTGCAACCCAAAATATTTGCGCCTTAGTATAATTTTTTACTGTCAACGTCCACTAACTAGAATGGTACTTCACGGTTAAGCCTATTTGTAACTCTCCAATAAATTAAAGATTGATTGAAAGACAAATCACAGTGATTGCAAAATTCGTTTAAAGAAGATTTGAATGTTGATAAGGGATAAGAAAAAAAACTTTTGTACAAAGATTTTGATTATTTATCAATGGAGCTAAATATAAAAAGATCATAATTCCTTTGAAGACCTGACGATAGACCATCCAGAAGTAATAATCAATTACGTCTAATTCTTGTTATCATAGCTATAGAGAGGTTTTCTTTTAGATGCCTGAGAGTATAAACATTCTTAATTAAAAGACATTCGTAAATATTCAAAATGCGTTTTTACTATATTGTCAATGATATTATGTCTTTATATGAGAAATCGTGGATCGGTTTAGTTTCCTTGTTTATTAAATCTATAGTTTTTGCCAGATAAGGAGTATTAGAATAATTAAAAATATTCCCATTTTTACAGAATTATACAAAACCTCCCGGACATTTAGGAACATCTCTATATTTCTCGAAAAAATTTAACGATTGTCTATATACAAATGATATTTGGGGGTTTTTTCACGATTTATTTTTAAAAAATTACAGTGGTACCCTGTACATATTAAGTTTATCTAGTTTATTTTCAACATATATGAAATTTCTAATAAAGAAGGGCCTCCAAAGACAAAGTAAAAATATCTCAATTACTTTGTAAGGAAATAACTTTCCAGTAACCTTTCATTGGTTTTATCAATGCTTATAAAACGTATGTGATAGGTAGACTACAGTTTACCCTATTAATATTATTATTTAAAAATCACTTAAACAAAAGTACCCTAAATTACTCTTCAGTTCCTTTGGTAGATCTTTAATACTTTAATATGAAAATACATACGGTATGAAGCACTTATTGATCATTCAGTAAATAACATTCATTTCAGTAAGAAGGTAATCCAATAAAACATATCATTTCATTTATATTTGTTAAGCTTTAATAAAATAGATTGTTCTCCACATTATTTTTATTTCATGTAGGTAATATTTTAACCAAACAGAAATCCGTTGCCTTCGTGTCTTCGGCGGATGTCCATTTCTACGTGGATGCAGCCGACAATGACATGATTATAGATTATTTCAGCTTGGACGCGAATTCGGCCCTGAAACAGTTTCTGATGGTTAGTATAAATACATTTTAATTGTTGTTAGCATTTACAAAACATTGTATACATAAATATATCACATATCCAGTTATTTCTCGATTATTCAAATTAAGATATTTACAGTCAGTGTATCTTTGCATTGGAACTATTCGAGGTTCAAATTACTATAACACATCAACAAACGCCATCACGCGATTTGAATGTATTTATTGTTGTAAGTTTTAGAATTTTTTTCAAAAAAAGTTTCCAAAAAGATTAAGTGGAATTTGGTTGTCTTTCTTCATTGATTCACAAAATTGTCACAAAGTGGCGGCTTCGTATCTAAGTACGCTAGTGTGCGAAAATTAAAGTTCGTGAAGAAGGCACGATATATATGCGGTGTTCGACGCAAGAAGTTCCTGCAGCCTGTATAAAGCTTAACCAAATAAACGTCTCGAATGACCGTTTGCGATAGTGGCAGAGATATACCTCTGCAAGGTTTATTCAAAAAAAAAAAAGCATGCATGCATGCTCATGATTTCGGTCAAGGTTTTTTTTTTTTTTTTTTAAATGCTCTAGTTGTTTGAGGTCAGTTCTAAAGTTATAAGCAAGATACAGAGCTGAAGATTCGATGCTTTTGTTTTGCTGCCTCACCATACATATGAAAATAAGTTTTAAAAAAACATTTGGCACACAGATTCGTTGTTAACGGTTTAAACAATTGCGCTACGCTGTTAGGTATCAAAGACTGGAGAGGAAAATATGTTTAATTCGATAGAAAGTACTTGACTTAAGGTTTCCATGCTCCCTTAAATGTCCACAAGGTGTCCTTTCATTCTCAATTTATGAATTTGAATGCTAGTAATTCAATCAACACACTTATTTGAAATGCGCAATCAATTAAAATTCAAGTCAAACTTTTTTATGACAATATCAGTAGAACATCATATTCATTCATTGCGTTTTGTTTTTTTAAAGCTTGCTCCTCCAATCACTATTTATCCATACCATCGATACAGTCTTGGGATACAATGGAAACCACCAAGAAAATGTTTTCCGACACATAAAGGGATGCAAAACCTCAAAGAGCAATATCCAAAGAAATGAGCAAGATTGTACTCCACACCATGGGGGTTCTTGGGGTGGTCGCAGGAGGTAAACTAAACTTTGCCTTGCCATCTTGATCATCCCAATATATTTCAGTAGAGAGTAAGTAATGTACCAAATTTAAAGCAACACCAGAAATGCCAATATTTACACAAAAGTTTGTATATACAGTAAAAAAAACTGCTAAATTGTTTACACCGTGACTCCCGGACTAATATAGGGTTTAAAGTTCAACATTAAAATATATAGGGAAAATCTTTAAAAGTCTTCTTCTTAATAACTACAATGCTACAATAAGTATCATCCTCAGATGATGTATATTCTAAATTGTTAAAACCATGACCCCTGGGCTGATAAAATCTTTACCATGCCTTAAATGTACCTATGCTAAACAGTTGTTTCAATTTAAACAACTGTCTGATATCAAAATCTATTCATAAGTGATCTATCCTATTCTAATAACGAAAGTAATATAGCCATAATCACCTATTGAGAAGGTGATGCATGAAATGCTTATTCTATTCGAATACTGATACATGTACTTGCATCTGCTACGATTGACATGTTTTAACTGTATATTATGTAAATATAGAGCTATCTTATATAAAAGTAAGTTGCTAAGCTTGATTTTAGAGATTTAAATTAATTTTTTATTGCAGTCGGTTGCGACACAAATCAATGTACCAAAAATGATCATGGATACAATAGAAGAGAGGGTCCACATTTGCCGTATAATTATTGTGAAACCGTAAGTGACAGATGATCAAAATTAATATTTTGTTACCTAATATTATAAATCAAAAATCATTTACTCCTCTTGGATTTACCAATAGTCTGCCTAGCAAATACAGATATCCATTGTCCTTTTTGAATAAAACTCCTATTACATTATTAGAAAGCATATTTGAGACTTTTGCAGATTAGTCAAGTGGAGGGGGTCCGAATGAAATGACCATACATAAAAGTATGGTTTAGATCTCCCCCTTAAGCTAAATGTTTTACCTGCTCATGTTAGATTACATTGAGTGGTGGGTTGGACAAGTGCTTCTGGGGGTAAATTCACCCTTCCCTTAATTTATCATTTGTCAATATATAGTCTTATTGCTTATTTCAAGATACATGGAGTAATTGATTGTTAATGCGCACCTAAGGCCAGCCCACCCTCTCAGTAAGAAACAATAATTTTATTTACTTTTAGATAGGGTTGTCTGCATGAAATCTTAAATAATATTAACTATTTGCCTACCTACTGATTGTCTCCTTTTCGGGCTGAAATAAGAATCCTTCTTTTATCTAGACTTGGTTGACATGACTTGTGTATCATTTTGTGTTTTACAGTATTTATGATAGATACAGACGTCTTTCTTTGTCTTTCTGACCTATAAATCTTTCCATTTCAGGTTTCAGAAGTTTCAGAATCACATATTCTGTCACAAACGTTAAACTAAAGTGATGAGGCAAAAGATACCTCACAGGAGGGCCAACAAAACATTGAGGATGATCACAAAAAGGACAAGTCCTCTGAGAGCCAAGTTTAGGCGCACGAACAGAACCGACAAAATGAAAGCGAGTGTTGTAAGATAATGCGATAGGATCGCCGAGTGATTAGGTGATCGCACGATTAAACGTGCGCCAATACAATTGGATGTGCAGTCCCATGCGGTCATGCGGTTCATGATACAAATGCTCGTACGAGTCAGAGATGGTGTATATACCGCCCGTCTCCAACGCTCTTTACTAGACAATGTTAAATGCGAGAAAAGATACCGCCCAAGAAGATGACCAAACAACAGCCAAAGCCAATGATGAAACAAAGATGCTTATACATGATTTGTATACTAGTGCCAAAGCATGGCAAATAGAACCTGATAAACCGTTCAATGATAGTAAAACGCTGCAAGATTTACTTGCGACACGTTGAGCAACAGTCTCATGATCGCACAACACACGCTGCAATTCATGTTACGACCTTTAAAAAAGTTCATCACTCTTGTGAGTACACGTAACGTTGTAAGACGTTCTTACAAATGTTCGTGCATTACATTGCGATAATTTGGATCGCATTCGGTTGCGTTTGAATAGTGTGCGTGTCCACTATTTGATGAAAAGGTAACAAAATCTCAAATACAAATATTTGGAAAGTGCTTGTGCGCGAATTGTGAAAGGACCTTTACGCACATACTTGGATTGATTAAAAGAGCTAACTGTGGGTTACTTAAATCAAAAACCATAAAATCCGTTGACTCAGTGCCTAATCTTAATAGCTCCAAAAATATGAAATCATGCAACGGATTCCAGGAGTCACAAAATACAAATAGTATCAATTCAAAATTATTAGCTTTTAGCTTATGTGAGCTAAAAATGTAGACTCGAGTAGCAAGTGGAATTTATTGCGACGTATTCTTCTTTTGGCATCCGGGTTTTTGTTTACTTATCTCCTGCTCCTAATGTGGAGATCCTAATAAATCTAACGAAGACCAACGCAAGTTTCTATTGTAACAGTAAAAATACAAGTACATCCAACCGTTAATCCGCTGTGGCTTTCGCTATCTGGTACCTCATATTCTCTCTCTCCTCTTATATACGTGCCTGACACCATAACCATAAGATATCCCCGTTAGGCCATTAAGCTCCCTAGTTGGGGTACCTGTAAATGCTTCTGTGTTAAGACCTGCTGCACTATCGTTAGGTATCAAGCCACCTGATGCATCTAGGGCAACCAATATTAGGGCACTAATCGGTTTCCATGGTAAGAGCCTTTGAATAACCAAAACAATTCTATTTCATTAACTGCAAACAAATAAAACACTAGCATGTTTACATAAAAACATTACAGAATATTCTGATGCTTTAGACATGAAAATAGCTCTGGACGCAGGAAACGGTATGCCCAACATTATATTAATACCTGACGGCTTGATATAGAGGACTCAAAATACATAGAGATAAACACCAAAGTAGTGGTACTTATTTTTGTGTTTTACATGTATTTATCGCTTATAGGTCTTACTAAGATTGGAACATTCAGAAGGTTTCAGAACCATTTGTTAATAGAAAAACCATGTCCTAGAATCAGAAAGAGAAAAGAGACAAAGTTCGATAAATGTGGGCAAAATTGTGCTATATAGTGTTTCTTACCACAAAAAACGTAGCATTGCCACTTAAGCAACCGCAAGATGAAAATGAACATGGAGATACCAGAATAGGACGGGGGTTAGAAAAAGGCCGGAAAACCACAGAATTCTCTTAAATTGTGGAGAACTATTTGATTGGGAAAATTGAAGACGGCAAGAAGATGTAAAAATGTAATCCAGCTGAAGCTGCTGGGAAAATAAAAGATATGAGATGAGAAAATGTTTAATGTCGTTCCCTGGTTAAACACAGCACAGATTACTTGTGCATTTTCAGGTTTAGCCAGCAATAGTTCAAATGATCAGTTTGTAAAACTCGAAGTTGCTCCTATTGCAATCAAACAAGAGTGTCTGAATGATAATATTCAGTTTTAAATACATGTTATTTAGTCTGTATCATTGTAACTAAAGTGTTATCTATCGAAGGCAGAAATATGGCCGCTCCGATTCTAATAGTTATTACCTTAGTACATGTTATTTAGTTTTTATGATTGTAACTTGAGTGTTGTCTATCGGTGCGAGGTTATTTGCCGCTCCGTTCCCAAAACTTATATTGGTTTATTAATTATATATTGGTTTATTAATTACATTGTATTTTATTATAACATTACATGTAATTTAGCATTAATTCTGCCTTTTCTCGGAATTTTCATCTATAAATTACCGTCTGTTCCATCGATGCCACTGATGAATTTTTAAGTGGCTAATATATTTGTCTGTTGATCAAATCTAGTTGTTTTGAAAAAAAGGACAAACACAAATAATCATTCTAATAATCATCTTGAGATGTTTGATGTTATAATTTATTTAACCTTAATTGTTGATTAGGCACGGTAAATGACTATACATGGAACAAGACACTTTTGATTTACCGTATATGATATGTAGCGCAATTATGTGTAAGCGTCACTAGAAAAAGAAAAAGCCAAGACATTCCCTTACATATGTTCAGATAAATAAATATACATTTTGATTTTAAATAAAGAGTATAATTATGAGTTTCTAAATGTTCTTGAGGCAAAGACACTTTGTATGTGACAATAGCATTGTATTTTTGTGATCGGCTTCGGCCGATCACTATTGTGTCCATATGAGGCATCCGGCAAATTCTTCCACGTGCGCACACATTCCGCTTGCATAAGTATTTCTTATAAAAACTTGTTTGGTTTAGTATTTATATAACATTTTACTCAGTTTTATTTCAATTCATTTACCTTAAGAGATGCAAACATACATAAAATACAGTTCGACCTGTTAATTCAAGAATGCATATTATGTCTCACGCGTAAGAATTTCGATCGTAAGATTCATTCAGTAATGCAGTTGGCCTCGATGAACTGACCTCAATCATAAGAAGATGCTCCATGAACTGACCTCGATCTATTGATGTTGCATAATAGTAGCTAGGAAGACGGCTTGATTTATAAACAAGGTTATGTTATTATGCGACCTCAATAGCAAGTTATGATGGCATTCAATGTTTTTCAGTCGCATTAAATTATTTTAAAACAACTTTTTCTTTGTAAACGTGTTAATGCTCTTTGAAGAGCCCTACTCAGTATTCTGAAGAAGAAAATATAAAACTAGACAGGGAGTTTACGAACGGCTTTCCCCAAATTTATTTCAAAATTAAATTTGTTGACGGTTTATAATGATGAAATTATTGTGTACATATTCAAAATATTCTATATTTTGTAAAAAAAAAAAAAAAAATACAGTACTTTTTTAATTATTTTACATCCAACTGATCATGTTGATTGCTTCTAGCTATCAATATATCATTATTGCCGATCATTCCTTTAAAAGGAATACTTGTTGGGGTTGTTTTGGAAAAGGACACACAGTTTCAAATAAATCAACGAGTACTCTACTACCGCTCTACTAAATCCCCGATTAATCGACTAGTCTCTTCGAGTAAAATTGACATCCCTAATATATATCCCGTCACTTTCGGGAAACTCCTCGCCGTTTCAAATCAAGTGCAATCATGACGTCATTTTTTGCATGTCAAATATCGTCATTCAAATGTCAACAATTTACAACGGTAAATTTAAGAATGTGTTCAAACATAACAAAATTACACCTTGTTCATTTTATGCAACAATAATTTCGTGAAATTAGCTAACACTTTTTTACGGGTGCACTAAAATAACGATATTTCTGATATGCGGGCCAATTCGATGATTTAGGGTCAGTCATTTTAAGACAGGTCAAGATGAAACACTTTACATGCAAGTAATTTTTTTATTAAGGTTATTAATACATTTTTTCAGTCCGCAATTACGTTTATGCACTGCACTTGATGAAAACGTCAAATCGCTCATGCCGCTATTTATACGGTATGTCGGTATTTAGAATATGCTACATTTATTAAAAATGTAATAAATATATATTATTATCAGTAATATATTCATTATCGAAATGATATATTTGAAATATGTAAGGACAGAAACCAATCGGCATCCATACATTCTGAAAAGGTCATTGTGATTGTTGTTACAAGGACCCATATTTTATTCTGGCGATCATTTCACTTTGATGAAATTAAATACAATTTAAATTATATACACCAATAGATCTTGTGGGTGACGGGGTTAGGTTCATAAGTTATGAAAGCACATGTAAAAAACGTCGTATTCAGAGGGCTTATTTGAACAATAACAAAAATATTTTTGTTAATAATTTTATAAATTAAAACGTTTCAGATTATATTTAGTAAGTGCAAATGATATAAACCGCAAAAATACATTACAGAGAAACATGGAATGTTTTCTGCTTATTGTGGCTGAGTTTGGGTACTCGGGGATATATAGTTTACAAACATATTTTTTTATATAAAAAATGACAATAACAAATTGTCAACCATTTCAAAAATCCATATAGCGAAATACAATTTCAAAGCAGAGCAACACGGACCTAAAACAATATCATACAGGTAAGATCATGTACCTAGAAGGAGTAAGCATCACAGGGCGAAAAACCATCTTTAAGCAAGTCCTTAAAGGTGGCTTAAAGGTGACTTAAAGGAGCCTAAAGGCTATACAACCTTTAAGCCGCCTTTAAGTCACCTTTAAGCAAGTGCTTATAGGTCCTTAATGTCCAAACTTCTTTAAGCCACCTTTAAGCCACCTTTACGCCACCTTTAAGCATCTTTAAGTGGCATTTACGCTCTCTTTACACTGCCTTTACACTGTCTTTAAGTGGCCTTTAAGTCAATATTGATCAAGCTGAACAATAAAAACATAAATTAAATGCAAAAGCTCTTTTATAGAGATGGGAGGGGGTCATTTGAGTGATAATATAATTTCCAAGGAAGGGGGGGGGGGGGGTGTTCCAGGCGGTTTTAATCGTCGCTCCATTAAACACAGATCGCTATCATCAGCACCGCTCCGATGGACACAGATTGCCGTTATAAAATTCTTTATAATTTTTTGGGGGTTTCAAAATTATTGTAGGGATGAGCGCAGTCTCTGTATCTTAATATGTGCATAAAACTAATTAAAGTATGTTTGTTTCCTATTATAAATTAATCGGTGAAAAAAATCTCTCTCTCTCTCTCTCTCTCTCTCTCTCTCTCTCTCTCTCTCTGTTCCTCCGGTTATTAAACAAAATAAAGATAATGAACCAAAAATGCATGATTTAATTTGATAATTGGTTTAAGGTTTGTATTTTTTTTTTCAATTTTCATTATTTCTAACTCTAGATCTGCTAGATACGTGTTAAAGATGAAAAGACTCTCAACTGCCTTTGTTATATCGGGCAGGAGATTACTGCTTTGTTTGTCTAGACATAGTTTTGTTCGTTTGTGAATATCTAATTAGAGTCTATTGTTTGTCCAACTTAAGAAAACCCCTGGAACTAACACAGAATATACAATATATACACAACAGTTGTGTCGTGTGCCAAGGTGCATTTTTGTGTATATCTAATTAAAGTCTATTGTTTGTCCAACTTAAGAAAACCGATTGTAAAAACGGCGACATCAATCAACCAAACTTGTCGTAAATTTACTAGGACCCGACACTCCAAACCATATCATATTTTTTTATATTTCTTTGTAGGTTATGATATCAATAACAATAGTTATAATGGTAGTTGTAGAGTGTTTCGGCGGTTTTCTGAATTAGAAAAGTCCGCCTCATCAGGGGTGCAAGCTTAAATGAAACGCCTATTGTTGAAGTTTTGATCTGATTAATATGTCGCCTACGTTTTTATGCTTGCTATAAGCGATAATTGGTTCCGATTTGAATAAATCTCTGCAGATTGGGTCTGTAGTCATTTTGTTCCAATATTTTAGAATGCGTCCCCTCAATCCTTTGAGACTTGGGTTATATTTGGTAATCATGACATTTGGTTGGTGGTGTTTTTGTTTGTTTGATTTGTGCAATAGCAGCTCCCTCTTTGTGTAGGTTATTTCCGTTATTACGGGGTCTATTTCTGTGGCAGAGTAACCTCTCTTTGACAAATGTGTCTTAAAATTTCCTAGGATTTCTTCCAGTTCGTGAGGGTCATTTGTATTTCTCGCATGTCTTATGCATTCTCCTTTAATAAACGCTTTGAACACTGCTGGGTTGTGCGCACTATCTCTATGGAGGTACTGAAAGTTATTAGTTGGTTTGATGTACGATTTAAGGTCAAGCTTGTTTTGAGTAAGAAATCGTTGACCTTTAAAAACGAGCGTGTCCAGAAAAGTCACAGAGTTGTGAGCAATTTCGAAAGTAAATTTTAGATGTTTATGACAACTATTGCCTATGTCAAAGAATTCCATCATCTCATTTTCTGTGCCGTCAAATACAATAAAACCGTCGTCTCTAAAACGTCCGTGAAAAAGAATTTTCTTGGCGTGTTTGAATTTCGACACAATAAGTTGTGTGATCTGATACATCCTAATGTCCGATAGTTCCGGTGAGGGCACTGCCCCCATACTGCAGCCAATAATTTGTTTATAATACACTCCGTCGAATTCGAAGTAGTTGTTATCTAATACACATTTGAGCAGAAAGAGGAGATCTTTGACATCTGGATGTGGAATGCAATACTCGTTTTTATTTGCGTTATTGTAAGCATCGTGTACCGCACTTAATAACTCGTCAAATTCCATGTTTGTATACATACTAGTAACATCATAAGTTATTAATTGTACGTCAGGTGGGAATTCCTGTGATTCGATTTTATTGATAAAATCGGTTGTGTCCTTTATGTAAGTAGATTGTTTTCTTACAATGGGTATAAGAAAATAATCACAGTACGCACCTATATTCCTTGTCGGCGTCTCACACTGTGATATAATTGGTCGTCCCGGTGGGAGTTGTCTGATGCTGCAGAGATTGTTAATTAAGGCGTTTCGGACATCGTCTTTGATTTTGTGTATTTTAGGGAGCAAGTACAATTGTCCGCATTTCAGTGCGGGTTTATTGTCTTTAAGGAAGCGATAAGTTTCCTTGTCTAATGACTCCTGTAAATGCATCTCGTTAACTTTGTCTTGTATGCAGTTGTGCAGCTCTTTCAGATCTGGTTTTTCAACTTGCATGTAATGTTTAGATTGGAGTTGGCGCTGTGCCTCTGTGGTATACTGTTGTTTGTCCATTATAACTATTGTGTTGCTTTTGTCAGCTTTTTTTATAACAATGTTTTTATTGTTTTTTAAGGAAGACAAAGCCTCTCTTTCTTCTTTTGGTATATTATCCCTAAATCTTTTGGGTTGTAGGGATGTTAGCTCCATTTTAGTTTTATCGATGTACTCTTCAAGAGCATTGCAAGTTTTTGGGGGGATATGACCCGATGGCTTTCTAAAGGGATGAATTTTAAAATCATCGCCTGTGCTATAGTGATATGAGCATCTGAGTTTTCTGGCAAACTCATTAAAATCTTTGATCACCACACTCTTGACGTTATTGACTCTAGGAGCTGGGATAAATTTTAGTCCTTTAGCCAATAACGTATACTCGTGGTCATTGATAGTGTGTCGAGATAGGTTGAGGACATATTTGCGTGCAGTAGACGCAATTGACCCTTTTTCATCTTTCAGCTTTGCTAGATACGATTTTGAGCGCAGTGAATTCTTTGATGCTTTCTTCCGTCTATTAAGGCGCCGAGCCATTGTAATAGAGGAATAATTGTTGTTGCGAGCAGTTGGAAATTGCAAATAACCCGTCTATTGCAAATTAGGATTGTGCATTAGAGGGAAATAAATTTGTTGTAATAATTACCCGTCTAAGTATCAAACGTTGATAAGTTAGAGGGTTATATGATCGGCTCAATCGGTAGGCTATCAAGCTACTGAATCTAGTATTTAACTTACGCACAAATTTCTAAGTGCAGGGACACGTGACTCACATAAGGCACGCCTCCTACGGATGGGTCTGCGCGAGTTGCGCAATGAGACAAAAAGAAAAATTATTGTATGAATAAATATATATTCTAAATAATATTCCTTGCAAGCCAATAATTTTTATCATAAAATGATTGGTAATTATTGTCCAAAACAAAGATTTTTTGCCAGAACAGTTATTAATCCATCGAATATTGTCAATCTGGTCATAATAGCACTTACATGAATAAATATCCAAAGAGAAAAACTAAGCAACAGTCATTAATTAAAACAGTTGATAAGGCTGATTCCTCGAACGGCGTGGGTGGCCACGCTGGGGATAGTGACGGCGAGGAAATGGCCTGCGGTGCTCGGTTTCCCTTCTTTCCCTTCTGGGGTTTTGTGATACTGCAGATTCAAGAAGCGCATCCAACTTACTGCGGAATTGGTGGATCTCTTTGGTTTGTTGTTCGTTAATTTTGAGGATTCTGTCATCCAGGTGTTTTTGCTCGGTTTCAAAGTCTCCGGAGCTGGTTTTCAACTTGCGGAGGGCCTCCGTCCGCACTCTATTGACTTCCGTTTCCTTGTCTCGGACTTGTGTATCAAGAAATTCCAATACGGAATCTACTGTCTCTTTTGTTGATTTTTCAGATAGGATCTTGCAAAAATCCTCAAATCTGGCGTTCTCCTCATTTGGTAGGTTAAGGGAGCAATGGAATTTTGCGCTGAACCAAGGCGGGAATTTCCCAGTACGGGCGCCGTAGGTAAGGCTCTCTTTGCGTTTGAGGAGCACCAGGCGTTTGTCCAGTATTTCTCTGATTTCGTTGAGTTCCTCTGTCAGGTTGTGTTTAACATAGGAAGTTTCTCCCAGATTGATGGTCAGATCCAGGTCCACAAACTTGGTCATTGCCTCCTGGTTAGATGGGATTTCGTAGTCCATGCTAGATTTAGAAATAGTGTTGTTCTTATTTAGTGACAATTTGTTGAAGCGCTTGATCATATCAGGTGTTTCGGTAGAAGTGAGTGCTAAGAGTAGTGTAAGAGAACTTCTTTGAGTTTCATTCAGTGCAAGTTTGACCATTGAGGCGTCTTATTGATGCTGGATACAGGATGTAACTTTTGAAGAGCAGTTGTGATTTGGGTTCTTCTTTGAACATTGTATAAAGACAATGTGTGGAATGGTTTTAGAGGGAAAGCCCCAATAAATAAAACAAGCCGATCGCTGTCAAAAGAGAGCGATTCTCGGGATGATGCCGGTGGGACATTGTCCCTGATAACAGATTGTAAAAACGGCGACATCAATCAACCAAACTTGTCGTAAATTTACTAGGACCCAATTATCGCTTATAGCAAGCATAAAAACGTAGGTGAAAAAAAAGAAAAAAAAAAAAAAAAAAAGAAAAAAAAAAAAAAAAAGAAAAAAAAAAGATACGTGTTAAAGATGAAAAGACTCTCAACTGCCTTTGTTATATCGGGCAGGAGATTACTGCTTTGTTTGTCTAGACATAGTTTTGTTCGTTTGTGTATATCTAATTAGAGTCTATTGTTTGTCCAACTTAAGAAAACCCCTGGAACTAACACAGAATATACAATATATACACAACAGTTGTGTCGTGTGCCAAGGTGCATTTTTGTGTATATCTAATTAAAGTCTATTGTTTGTCCAACTTAAGAAAACCCCTGGAACTAACACAGAATATACAAGATATACACAACAGGTGTGTCGTGTGCCCAGGTGCACGTCAGGGTTTCTAAAGGCGTTGAATCTTAGTATGTACGAGTATACGATGTCTAGTGAATAAAAGTTAATTTACATTTGTAATTCATTTTCAAAGTATTATTTCCTAGCTCTGGGTTTCAAAGATGTTACGTCTACAAATTAACGATACATGTATTTAAGAGTAAAATATTGAGGCTAATTAATTAATGTACCGGTGATCATAAATAGGGGTTGATTATTTAAATATATGTATAAGGGTAAATATGTCAAATATACCCGGCCTGGCACATCATACAATTGTATGTACAAGTCATTTGCAATTGCCACATGCAGTAAATACGTCACCGGTAATTGGTAATTTTGTTTGTTATAGAATTGATAGTTTAAAAATCATGTACATACAATTACATGTAAATATTTAAACATATTGGAACGGCGGCGCGATCATGAAAACCGGGAAATTGCGGGAAATTGAACAAATACCCTAATAGTATCAATGCATTTAATAAAAGAAATGATTTCATTTTCTTTCTTACATTTTTATAGCTATAAATTAGATGAACGTATATCTACTCGGTTTAAATTTATTGACTAAGAAAGCCTACTATAGTGAACCTAACGGTTTCCATTAAGGTATAATATATTTTTGTTCACTGAAGACCAAGTTCCGTATTTCATTCTAAATACACGCATGCATGTAATTTATAAATTAGATATAATTGATTGTTACAAACTGAATAGTTTGTCAAAATCTTTTCAAGTAAACACATTCAATAAGTGATTCAATATCCACTGATATATAGGATATAAAAACGCTCATATATATGTAAGTTGCCGTGGCGCAGTGGATGTGTGGTGATGCTAGTAAACTAAGGGTCCCGGGTTCAATTCTCGCCTTGGCCGTTTTTTTTTTCTTCATTTTTCTTTCTAGAACAAAAACCGTTTTAATACCTTTTCTTTCATAAAGTTAATACATTTTGTTGGAAATTAAGCACAATATTAATTAAACATTTTTAATGGCTTAAAGGTGGCTTAAAGGTAGCTTAAAGGTGGCTTAAAGGTGGCTTAAAGAAGTTTGGACATTAAGGACTTATAAGTTGTCCTTAAAGGTGGCTTAAAGGTGGCTTAAAGATGGTCTTTAAGCTGCCTTTAAGCCATCTTTACGCTTTCTTTAAGCCATCTTTAAGCAACACATATAGCTTAAAGGTAGCTTAAAGGTGGCTTAAAGATCGTCTTTAAGCTACCTTTAAGCATCTTTAAGCTATCTTTAAGGAGAACTTAAAGATGGTCATTCATCCTGTGCATCCCCTGTCGACCGGTCGCATCCCCCGTGTGCTTATTGTAAAGATCATAAAATCAAAGTACTAAGAGTACTGAAAGACGGGGGCTTGAAAGTTTGAATTTGTAATTGTCAACGTTTTCCTCGATTATGTTCCAAATATTATGAGTTTGGATTAGCTGTTTCAATCAGGAATGTTAAAATTCGGCTTTTTGCAATTGCCTGATACTTTGTCATAATTTTACTATCATTGTTTGTAGAAAATTGACACACCGGTATTTTATGTAAAATAAGACACCCCCCCCCCCCAAAAAAAATTTCTAAAAAACTACAACTATCCGGGAAAAATCGAAACAACTATATTTAGGTAGATAATTTAAAGCATTAGATTTATTTAATTTTTTGATCCAAAATCTATAAGTCGGGCGGTATCTGTTATACAAGGTTTATTTTTTTGAACAATTATTACCTGAGAAAAGTAGAAAAAAAACATATTTTTATCGACAAACATGTCCAGGAGAATCTTCGTGAGTCCTGCATGTGTTTTGTATACACACACATGCGTAATAGTATAGAAGGCTGAACCCCGTAACACGTTGCGATGCAAATATGTGATAGGTTACACGTAATTATTTATTTTAATGAAATAATTAGATTCATTTCATTGAGAACTTTGTAATTTTCTGAAAGTTTATACATTCATGAGTAGTACAAAAATACCGAACCCCATCGGGAAATTTTTTCAAGACGGTTTTTTGATAAGATGCGCCGTACTGTCATTTTAACATTGAACTTGGTTCTTCAATCGATACGATTGTATTTATTAATTGATTTATTGGTCACCCAAAATGTATAATCTATATAGATTTTGCATTGTTCAAAATTTAAATTCAGTTTAATTAACTAAAGAGTCAATGAACGAGAAGGCAAATTGTTTTTATTTTCTATGTACAAAATTTTATAGAGATGCACAGCCGCATACCGCAAGTAGACTGGAAGCCAATGAAACACCTATTTTATATGTAGGACATCTGTTTATAACCCGTCCAGATTTTAACCTCGGCTCGGTTAACGTTTTAAAACGTTAATATTTTCAAAATTTGATACAAACATATTTGAAAGAAAGACGCTAAATGTTCTGAAAATTCTTTCAAATCATTAAATTATGTTTTTATTCTTTGTTCGATTCTATCATTTATATTATTGACCAATCAATAAAAAAGAAATATTGGGAGGAAGCATGGCATACATATTTTAATAGATATATAATGCCTTCATAACTAATACAGCCACGATATAAAACAAGAACCTCTCATCAGAGGTACATGAATATCACACTTGTGGTGGACCTTCTAGATCATTTTTATTATGCAATAGATGCCCAATAATCAAGAATTTCTAAAAATTAGAGCATATTCATTTTATTACAAATGGACCTTACCCAAAAAAAAACATTTCTCAAGGGACATGTTCTTCACAATTTTAATTTTAATAATGGCTCTCTTCTGTATCATGTTTTAAATTTTCCTGCTAAATGCCGATATAGATTGTTAAGGATAAGTTTGTATTTCCTAAAGATCATTATTCCAAAACTCGAACTTAACACAAACACTATAGTCCAGAAGTCGTGAATTTCGATTTTTTAAATCTTATATATAAGTATTTGCTCATCCAAACAATTTGAATTATTACATATTCATTTTTTGACAACAAAGCCCCCGCCTTTCCCCACCTAAACACTGACTCAAAGTTCATAAGATTCTAAAAGCCAAAAAAAAAAGCTTTTCTGTTTATCATACTCTTGTAAATAATTTGCCTGCTATATGCATGTGCAGTGTAAAGATTATACAATGGGGTTTTTTATGACAATGTGCTTAGTTTGCCTAGCAGATACCTAATAGTTCATGTGGCATTAATTTCACACTTTTAACTTTAAATATTTGGGTAATTTGGATAGGCCATACATTTTTGTTATTTTTATAAAGTTATATTCTACTTCTTTTATAGATGCTCCACATAAAATTTTGTCTAAGTTATCTTGGTTGTTTTAGGAAAACAATTGAAAATGTTCAATTGTTAACGGG
Source organism: Magallana hongkongensis (assembly GCA_015776775.1). NCBI lineage: Eukaryota > Metazoa > Mollusca > Bivalvia > Ostreida > Ostreidae > Magallana > Magallana hongkongensis. Next base: position 45,144,295 of record CM027471.1, read on the forward strand.
CGACGCATGACACACGATGGATGGCGACGGACGAAAACAGATATTGTTCGGTCTTTCATGACTAGAAATGTAGCAAGTAGCTACTAATATCATTTGTATTCTATAATATAAATATTGGAGTAAGTACATAATATAACTGTTGTACTGAGTATACAGAATAGAAACTCACATGAGAGAAAAATTTAATGTATTCGTTCACGGGTCTAGATCTTATCTCGAATACAGATGGTGGAAGGTTGATAGATGATGGATTGAATGGACAAGTACATGGTATGCCACTAAACAAAAGAGCGCACGGGCAGCCGTTTCCGAGTACAAATGCTGATAAAAGCTCGCATGGGTTGTCGAGATTACTAAAATGTATTAGGAGTAATTTTAATGAAAACAACAATGGCATCATGCGTTTTACAATTTTCTCCAAATTTCATTATATTTATCTTGCTGGAGTTAAAAAATAAGTAGGCATGCTTGCATGGTTCCCCGTAAATTGCCAGTTTTAAATATGTAAAGATATTCATAATATCATTTATTCACACACACACACACACACACACACACACACACACATATATATATATATATATATATATATATATATATATATATATATATATATATATATATATATATATATCAAATGCGTGTGGTGTATACTACCCGTATGATAAATCTTTGCTTTATCAAACGAGTGATGTTAATCAAATACTTCCGAACCGAAGTATTTTGGACACAGCCCCTCGCTTCCCGCTTCAGTGACCTATTTTCGATGATTTGCTATTACTTTCAACATAACTATATCTACTACCAAAATTGATTTGAAATAGATTTTGTCAAGGTTTTATGTTACAAATATAAAGAAAAACACATAGCTGTAGCTTAGGCATCGGTACACTTTAGAATACCCTTAGCATTTTAAACAATAAAGTGAAGGAGAGCTGTAATTTTTGCAAACAATAAACAGAGATGTAACGTAAACAATTGTCTATTTAGCGATATAGTGTCATTATTTCTAACATTGAAAATTCAATAACAACAAACCATGATCCAAAGTTTTGGCTGCAGGGGACTTTAGTCCACTGTCCTAGCAACATTTTATCCATGTGGACAACCATTTTAACGTCGTTGCCGAAGTGGTGATGGATGGTTCCCTGGACTCCTATAGTGATGTTTCCGGGGATGACCACGGGGGAGGGAGACACCGACAAGGATGTGAATGTTACATAGGGGTGGGCGGTCGTCGGGGCTGGATACAGATCAAAGTCCATGACAATATATTAAGGCCAAGAAAATCATCGCAATAAATTATTTCAAAAAAATAAAGACATTCATTTCTACAAAATGTAAAAATATATTTCAAAGGTTAATGAAATTAACAATGTGGCTTATATTCCACACATTTTACAGTCGGTTTTAGCAAAAAAGAACAATTTTGCAAGCTTCTGAATTAACAGAAAAAACAAAATGTGTTGAAAAAATATACATGAGTTCGCTTCAAAAGATAGCTTTTTTGACTGCTTTTACTAATTGATATGATAGATAAAAAGAAGCCTTTCACAATTGTTGAAAGTTTCAGGGATTCAGATATTTATCAATGTAAACTTTGCTTTAATATCTTGTTTTTGTTGTTATTGCAGGCTAAAAAATTACCTTTAACAGTCCACTCTTAGTGGGCTTCATTTCCTTTAATAAAACATTTTGATATCAAAGTATTTTTACTGATAACCTCAAAAATTGTTTGCCCTAATGGACGTTAAAGAGCTCATTTTTTTCATATAGAACTTCATTTCGCACAGATCCTATGCATAAAATTATGCAAATAATTCGATGAAGGAATGAACTACTTTTACATCACACATTCCTTAAAGATAAAAGTATGAAGAAGAATAGATGCAAACTGTGAAAATTTAATTGTAACCATGGCTACGTATGCAGTGTTCAACAACAAATGGTTGATAAACAGAATGTGTTTCGTTAACGAGAAAAAGTAGTTCAAAACTTACGGACACAATCCTTCCATGTGATCGACCGACCTGTAGTTTATTAGAATTTGCCATAATAATTAATATAGTTCATACATGTATACAATACAAATTTCGATGAAAACATCATTTCCATTGAACTTATCGCTCCACCAAAGACTATAATAAATCAATATCTATTCTATTTTTTTCTATTTAGGTAAGTAATCATGACAATTTTGTTTGAAGACAAGTTGCTAAGATGCAAATAAACTTAGAATCAGTTTGACCAATTTTTATTTCATTCATCAAGATTTGGTCAAACTTGAATATAAAATAGGAAGATTCGCAGAAAAAAATATCCTACTGACTATTTGGTTCTTCAGAACAAGATTATTTTAAAACAGTCGAGCTTATTTTCTTTCATTTTACTAATATCTAAACTTAAAAGGGCGACTAGTACCCTCTCGTTTGCTCTTGTAAACAATGCCTATAATTAGCAGGTAGAGCACAACTGAATGAGAAATAAGAATGACTGAAGTTAAGAAACTCAATTATGAAAACTGAAAAATGAAAAACGACATTTCTCAGGATAAAAATGCACTGATTAAACAGGATATCAGGTATGCTTCATTACACAACAATTTGAGACATACATGTATAGTTGATAGCTGGCAATTTGAAGCCCGCTAAAGGAGAATGAATTTAAATGTCAAATCAGATTAATTATTGATTTTATACATCTAGTTTTAATTGATAAATAGTTGATAATTAATTTGTGGATGTTTTGCAAATTACATAAATTTCAATAACTTTTGCAAGGGGTACATATTTCTGAAATGTGAAAACAAAATAATCAGCACGTAAACATATAATTTTTCTTGAGTTAATGTATTGTTAAAATGAAAATCAATAGTTTTAAACTATGATTGATCCAATTTAGTGCCGGTGTAATGAAGAATAATGACCCCCGTAGAATAATGACCAGGGGTCATTTTTTGACGTAGAATAATGACCCCCCTTGCTGAAGAATAATTGGATTTTTCTGAAAAAAAAAGACCCAGGGGTTATTTTTCTTCATGTTAAACATGAAGAAAAATGACCCCCATAGAAAGATGACCCCCCCCCCCCCCCCCGTATTGGTTACCCCGTAAATAAATCGCTGTATATATGGTTTTTCATATCCGTAGCAAGCACACACAAAACACTCTTACATTGCCACAAATTGATTGTTAACAGTTACGTCACTTCTCTCGTCGACATACGGCGGGAAATGACGCAAATAAAGAAAGATTCATACACAATGAGGATATTGTATGATGATTAACGAACAATAATAATGAAAGAATAATTGTTGTAATAATATAAGCAATGTTCATTGGTGAATGAATTGTCAATCTTAGAATAATACATGTATATATCTTTATTGAATACTAAGGGGGCAGGTATATGAATACTTCTTATTTACATTTCATGAGGAAAGTGATTTTTATAAATCATTTTGCTTTTTTTTTTGTTTTCTTCTACGTAATACATGAACATCATATTTCAAACATGTGTTGTAATGTTGTATTTGTGATCATGAATAGACTTTAATCTTTTATAGCAAATGTGTGAAGAATACCTGGCTATAGTAAATCTTAAAAGATAATAAACACTGATCGATTATAGTAAGAAAAGATTGTTTCTAAAAGCGTTGATAAAAGGTTAGGGCCTATGTTAGGGGTTTATACCCCCCTTGATTTTGATCACACGATCTTTATTGTATCCAAAGTAATAGTGAAAATCCTCAATGCATGTATAATTCATGAACAATATATGAAGAATATAGAAGATGCGACGGCAGAGCGCGAAGATGCGAAGACGAAAGTGCTAAGTTGCGAAGGCGAAGAAGTGATACTACTATGATTAAACTATATTATAAATGAAACGCAGAGGTTGCTTCAGATGCAGAGCCTGATCTCCATTATCATGCTAAAGAAATCTCCTACCTAACTCAAACCTGCTTGATAGATAGATGTGGTTGTTGTTAAATGATATAACATGATTCCTATGATATAGTATTATATAAATAGTGCCTGTTTGGGAGGGTAACAGTTGAAATTGACACCCCGAGAAAACCATTGTCAACCGACGCGAAGCGGAGGTTGACAATGGTTTTCGAGGGGTGTCAATTTCAACTGTTATCCTCCCAAACAGGCACTATTTATTTTGTTATACTGAATGTCTTTTTTAAAAATTTTAAGAAAATTTTACTGCTTTTATATAGGAATAACGTGAATTCTACAGCGAACCGTACGCGCATAATTTTCGCGCATGTAACATTTTTTAATGTTACCCGTTGCCAAGTGCGTTGCTAACGCTGAGGGTAATAGTAAATATTATTATCTGCGTCTTAACCAATCAGATTTCAGTATTTAACATGAAAGTATAACAATGTATGATATGAAACACCATTGTTTAATAGGAGGCAATATAATACCATATGCTATATTGTAAAACGGTATAAGATACGATATATATTGTATCATTTTTTTTTTATATTTTATGATATGATATTGCATCATGGTATTGTTCTGTGTAGGATTGTATATTATGACACAATATTGTATAATATTATATTGTATTATTAATTAATTATTTAATCACATGATACTATAACATATCATATAACAATATATAATATTGCATCCTATTATATAATATTGTATATTCTATGATATTGTATCATACAGTATTGCATAATATGATGTTGGTTTCTGTAATATAGAATTATATCAAATGAAATTGTATATATGATATTGTAATATTATAAGATATCGTATCATACGATATTGTATAATATGATATTGGTTTATATGATATATTATCATATTACATGAAATTGTATTTTATGATGTTTTAATATATATTATTGTATCATATGATACAATATGTTTAATATAATTGTATTATATAATATTTTATTTTATCCAATGATATTGTATCATTTTATATCATACAATGTTGTATCAAATGATATTGTATCATATTATACAATATTATATTATTTACCAAATATTATACAGTATCATACAATACAATATCATATTATATTATACAATACAATAACGTATGTTTCAATGTTATGATGTATTATTGCAATATGATATTGTTTCATATAATACTTTATTGTATTATGTTTTATGATATTGTATTATTTGCTCAAATACAATTATGTATAAAACAATACAATGTCAAATCATCCGTTACAATATCATATCTCAGAATTTTTTACGGTATTTTATTGTATTATATTATATATATTGTAAGTATTATAGGATGCAATTTTTGATTTTATATTATTGTATTGTTTAACATATGGTCATATGATTATCATGCAATTTTTTAACAGATGATATACGATATTGTGTCAAAACAGAATCCATGAATATCCAAGATCATAAAGGATGGTTTTTATATAATATGATAAAGGTGGTCTCATAAAGGTGATGCCTCCTCTCGGTGAGATTTGTAATCTGTGATTACCTATGTTTTAAACCTGCGGAGCTCTCTGTCGTTTAAGGGTTCTGAGGCATATTTTGGAAATTTTATTATTATAAAATTAATAAAATTAAATTATCCAGGGGGATAGGGTCCGGACCCCCTCTCCCCTTTAACTGCGTGAAATTATTAATATTATATTTCCCGGGGGGACGGACCCCCTCTCCCCCTCTAGATCCATGCATGAGCAAGGAGTGTCGCATAATAAAATTAGAATGTTACTGTGTTTCGTCCACGGTAAACAGACGGCTGGTAAGTGACGGGGTCTGGAAGTGCATACGTACAAATTATGGTGAACATTAAATTTTGTGTGGAGTAGATAATGATTAGGCATAGCTAGCACTGGTGAACATATATGTTAAATTGACACATTAAAATATTTATAAGCATTCATAGTAAGCGCGATGGCCTAGCGCATGCGTACCAATAATAGCCTGGATTAATCGGAAAATCTTGGCAAGTACGGTGCCTGCATTAAATTTTATTTAATCGACCGAGACTTGCTGAATGCAATCAAAAAAAAAGCGACGGCGAAAGTGCGAAGATGCGAAGGCCAGAGTGCGAAGTTGGGAAGGAGCGATATTAGTATCGCTCCTTCGCCTTCGCAACTTCGCACTTTAGGCATCACATCTTCGCGCTTCGTCGTCGCATCTTCGCACTTTTGCTTCTTCGCCATCGCACTATCGCCTTTGCAACTTTGCATCTTCGCCCTAAGGTCGAAGTGGCCCTATCGGAACACTATAGATATATGTAACTGTAATTGTTAAAGGGGCATGGTCACGATTTTGGTCAAATTCTATTTTTCTGTTTTCATTATTTACAATGCTTAAGAAAAGCATTTCTACTGATCAAATGGAATTTGAGGGTCAATTGTAAAGCTATAAGCAACATACAGGGCTCACAATACTTTGTCATTTAAACAAGGCTCGTGCCCTGTTGTTGTTTACATAGGTTCAATATACCAGTAAAAAATCTTTTCAAGCTGATTTGTCTATCGTTTTATTCATTGTAAGCATAAATAAACAGTTCCTTACGTTTAACACATTCATTAGGCCTAAATTTGGAATTTTCACTTCAACATTTAAAATGTTAACAAAAGCTTTGTTTACATAGCAGAGTTGCAAGCTCTGTATTTTGCTTATAACTCAACGAATGACACTTAAATTTTGGTTGCCTATTGAAAAAGCATTGTGAACATTAAAATCGGGAATTTTTTTTTTACTAAAATCGTGATCATGCCCCTTTAAGAAGACAACCACACCCCGATGCAATACGTTAATGTCTTGTTATAACGGAAGGATTTTTATTTTCTAAGATATACCCCTTCTACCACTTTAAGTTTATTTGAATATGAATTAAAATATCTGTTACTCTCTGTAAACTGCAGCAGTAAAAATTACAATAGTGTAAAGACTACATGTATTGCACAAATAATAAAAAAATATACTAAACAACTTTAATCTACAAGGGGGTCATTATTCTACAGGGGTCACTTTTCTTCATGTGGAGTGTGCTCATTTTTATGAAAATGACACTTATTCTTCAGGCAAAGGGGTCATTTTTCTACGTAGAATAATGACCGGGGGGTCATTTTTCTTCGTAGAATAATGACCGGGGGGTCATTATTCTACGTCGAAAAATGACCCCCGGTCATTATTCTACGGGGGTCATTATTCTTCATTACACCGGTTATAGGACTACCTAAATTTAACAAAATAAGATTTATCCAAACCTTTCCTGCTTAGGACTGCATCTCTTCGTTTTTTACCTGCAAAATATGATTCACAAACCAATGGCGTATTACAAAAAAGGGTTTTTACGTTGTATCGATTTTAATTATGTTTCTTTGACAGATATGGGTTTTTTTGGTACAATGTATTTGTAGTATTAAAAATGCCATTTCTAGTGCTTTTCATGTTTTACATATTAAAATGATAATGTTCGAGTTTTTCCAAAAACGTCAAATATGTTATTCTGGAAAGTTTGTTTTAAACCAAATAGTTTAAAAATAAAGTTTTATTTTTACCAAAGCAAGCAGTTGGCTTAACTTGATTGCAAAGATTCCCAGAACAGCAATGTCCCTCAATTGTAATGTCAATGCTATCACTTCTTCCTAAAGCGTGTGGTGCGGATTCGTGTAGTGTATTACATCCCTACAAACATATTTATTTACTTTATTTAATTAATGATTTATCAAAAGAGAAAAGCTTTCTGAAAATGTTGTTGACACACAGTCTCACACACACACACACACACACACACACACACACACACACACACACACACACACACACACACACACACAAACTTATCAAATGAAAGACAACACTTTTACTTTGTGTAAACTGTTTATATGCTAAATTTATGTGAAAACCTGACACTGTAATTTTTATTAGGTTTGGTTGTGTGTATAGGTGCATATATAATTCATTAAACCCTCAAAATTCTTTAACATTTGTTTTTTGGATGCATTTAAACATGTTCAATTACCTTCTGGTGAAGACAGCCAAGATTATAAGCATACGTTCCATCTGTGGATCTAGTTTTCAGTGTGTAGCATTTCTGAAAGGACATCTGGGGATTAATGTGACATTTTAAATAAGCCAGGATTACAGGTATTTTGACGAATTCTCACCTCGTCTGGATCACATACTGTTGTCATGTTGCAATCTTCAGGTCGGTCAACACGATGGCAAGAAGAACATTCAACTAAAAATTATTTTAAAAAAAATTTTGAAATGACAAATAATTCCGTGGTGAAAAGAGTAAGAGAAGGAGAGTGAGGGAGAGAAAAAGAAATATCAACCAATTGCTCATCAGATAATTTAATCATATAAATTACTGTGAGAAGTAATTTCATATGTTAACTTACAGTATTGATAACTTTAATAAATGTAGCCAACATCAAAACGACACGGTAGAGATAATACACATACAAAATCTTCTCTCTTTTCATAAAAAAAGTATTTATCTTGAGCAGCTTGTTTATGTTCTCTTCTACTGAAAGCAAGCATTTTGATGACATAGGTTATAGTTGTTTTAAAGTACATATCTCATTTTTGTTGTCAATTTTAAGAATATGTTGATGATAGTGAGTACCACAAACTCCACAAGTTCGAGGACATGCTTGTTTGAAACAGGGTAAAGAACACGCATTTGTCTTTGAATTAGTTAGTATTTCACAGGAACTCTTGTCGATGTCATGACACACTGTAAAAAAATGAAAATTCCGAAATTATTGTCATTTTAAGTTATTGTGAAAAAAAAGTTATCCAATTTGTTCAATTAAACATAATAACTTCGGATAAATCCTGTTGAAATTATATTCCAATTTATTCAATTAAAGCTCTCCTAACAAGATTCAAAAGATATTCTGATATTGTTACCTGTATCATTCCTGTTTGCTGCCCTTCTTTGATCATTACCGCCCGTTTCAATGTACCCTCTCCTTCCTGTCCTCTGAGATGTCGCGTCATTGTTACACAGATCAGACTTGCAACAGAATCCTCTATGGTCCCTACATTCTCCGGCTGAATGGCAAGCTGTCCCATACAACATACTGCATGCCTAGTCATTGTTAAAATTTGAATTCTACATCATTTGAGGTATCTTGATTGGGCCTAAATGTCACAATTGATTTTTTTTCAATAGAAATTTCACATCTTTGATGTTGCTGGGCCTTCACTTCTTAGAGTTCATGGTGTTTGTTATTTTCACAGTTAAAAGAGAAGAATGTTTGCTTAATCTTTTATTTTTACCTGTTGATGGACACATCCACTTTTGTGACCAACAGTAAAATTACTGGTTAGAAATCGTTCGTGTATGCATGCCTTTTTTATAAATAAAAAAAAATTAATTCAGAATTTAGCCAATATTATATCTATGAATATACCGGTAATTCAAGATGACCAGCAAAAGTTTAAGGTGGAATAACACACCTGGAAAAAGTCACTCAAATTAACTGTAAATTATTTGGCTATGAAAGATATGATGACAAATAAACTATACATATGTCAAATAAGCGGAAAATTTGCAAATTTGGGATAAAAAAATCATTATTTTAAAAAAATCAAATCAATAAGTAACAACAAAAGCCCTTCGGGCATTCTAACTCGGTATGTACAGATCACACGCCCGACCCTTTATATACTTGGCTATGAGGTAAAATATGTGTTGCCATCGATAAAATCCTTTTAAAAAAACAAAATGTCGTTTCGATCAGAGGTTAGCCATTTTTGTGACGATCTGTTATTCCACCTTAAAGTAAATAACGCTCGTCGGACTGACTTGACCTAGATTGAGATTTCCAGTAAAGTTATCTCTGTTTGTACTTACATATTCCATGTTAGGACATTCTACTATCTTTGCACAATCTGCTTGATTTCCCGACACACACTGGTAACATTTCACGGCTATCAAAATATATTGCAGAAAAAATAAAAGCAATATGATTTTTTTTCTGCATTAAACATGTCTATTTATATTTTTCTTTAATATCAAGAAAATGATAAATTATATAACATAATTTTAAGTCTATTACTTACGACATTTTCCACAATATCGTGGACACAGATTAGAGAAGCACGGATCAGTACAGACGTTCATAACTCGGTCAAGCTGACCACAGGCCACGGTGTTGACGTCATCGCACGTACGGACGACGGACCAAACCGCCAACAATACAGACACCTTCGATAGCATGGTGAATGTAGGTTCGATAAAACAGACACACGCATATTTAAGATATGATTTCTTTAAGATATTACGATAATTCTAAATTCGTCATTAAAATACACATGCATTTGACTCTAAAAACCCTTCTCTAACAATTAAGTTATAAATCATGCATGTATTGATCTAGAGCGAAAGTCATCCCTCTACCGTTTATTTTTTTTCAATATATTATCGATGAACACACTACATAAAAATTGTCCAAAATATGCCTCGGACACAAACCTATCTTGGATCCCTTCACCTCAGAAAAAAAATTCTTATTCTGAATCCGCACGTCATGTATAAACAATATATCTCTTTTTTATAAAAAAATCTTTTTATTCAAAATTTATCTGTTATCTTAACTTTTTAATTATTTTAACATATTTTCCCTTGTGATTAAGTTGATTATTAACCTTATATAGGTGTGCAGGTGTTCTGTAACGAACTATTAATCCGTTCAATTTATATTCATATGCTTTAATACGATACCCTGACCTTGTCTTATAGTTTTGTTTACCATCTACTAGTATTATAATGGGTGTTTGTTTCAATATTAATGTTTTTTTACCACCACAAACTTAAAATACAGTGCTGCATTTCATCCTTACACTACATTTCCTTTAGATTGAATTCAAAGAAAACGGTGGTCAATGCCAAGCTTTAGTGCTTGTGTACAATATTTTTTACTGTATTCAAACTAATTCAGTGTTTAAGCTTGATTGGATATCCATCAGATTTGATATTTGCAACCCAGCAATCGTATTAGAAAGGTGACATACATGTTATTAAACATTTTGAAACCTATGAAAAAAGCTGTATTCATTAGAAAAGAAAAAATATTTTAAGACTCTTACTGAGTACTCATATCCATCTCATAAAACACGAGGCTGTTATCTGTTATTATTTTAAAAGTAAATGTTATCAATTTGACCGGGAACGTTTTTTTTCTAAACATACGTTAATAGTAATGCAGACGGTTGTCTCATTGGTTGTCTTATCTTTACTGTCAATGTCAGGTCTAACAACTAGTAGGCCTTGGTATTTAACGGTCACCTAAGTATGAAACTCTCCTGTAAATTACAGCAAAATCATTACTGGCTCTTAAAGCCCCTGTCCGAATGAAAATCTACAGTCTTCCCCTGTCACACCTCTGTGTTTTTCCAGTCATTTCCTGTGCATTACCTGTCATCCCCTATTATTTAGGTCTCAAAAGATCACACTTATGGTAAAATACTATAGCGCTCAAACACGTTTTAAATGCTGATCATGGATTTAAGTTGGCATGCACGAGCCTTGTTTACATGACGAAGAATTGTGAGCCCTGTATCTTGCTTAAAACCCATCGACTGGCACCCAAATTTCATTTGATCATTAGAAATGCATTCTTAAAGCGTTGTAAAAGATAAAAGCAGAAAATAAAATTTGACCAAAATCGTGACCATCCCCCTTTAATGCTTATGATATATAAATTTTAAAAATGTTGGATTTGGCAGGGAATGGGTATTTGGGCCTGAGAATTTTTTTTAATTTCCATAAAGACGATTGTAGTGTGTAATTTATTGATATAGAATTGTCCGTCATTCACCTGCATAAAGTTAGTATGCGTTTTTGTCGATTATTTTTTTAATTTTGGCGTAATTGAATTCAATTAAAATTAATTTTAATTAATGAAAATGAAAGTTGAACCCGTGACAAAGGAATCATTAAGGCCTACTTCTTGCTTATCGTAATTACAGTTTGCTTGCTGAACGCCTAAGAGTATATTTTTTTTAAAAGAATATTTTGAAAACTGTCATAACTATATAATAACTATAGTTTGCCTACTAGATATCGGGAATATATTCTTAAAGATATCCCAAAGTTTTACTTAAATTATGTAGAGAATCCTCGAGTTAAAAAAAAAAAAAGGTTGTGTCAATTTGACAAACCATGTATTTCGTAAATCATTTTACAGACACAAAGTACCCTGATAGTTTTGTGCGGTGATGGTTCTTTTCATTATCAAACAACGAGGAGCGAGTAGATTTTGAAAAAAAAAGCAATAAAAATCAAAATGAAAATCATAACGCATTTTGGACAAAGACCGACAAAATACCCAACACGACAAACAAAAGAAAACAGCCAGTGATCATTTAATTGAAATGATGGTCATTTCACAGTATTTTTACTTGCGAAAAAGGGGGGGGGGGAGGTTAATGAATTTTAATGAAAGGTGGTAGAAAAATGATATCAATGATAAAACAGAATGAAAGTGATTGTTCTTATGCTAAATGTCAAGTGCACTGCATATGTGACACATTTGTAATCCATCATGAGACCAGTAACTGATCGTCCAGCCTCTTTAAAAGGAGAAAGCAAATACAGACTGGCTCATTTACAATCATTAATAAACAAAAATACTAATGTTCCTAGACTATTGGAATTCTGGATATCATTGACGTCGATTTACAAACACATATGTTTAATAAAGTGTGTGTAGTTTTGTAGATTTGTTGAACAGAGCGTTGCTTTAATTTCAAACTATATTTTTAAATGTATTTGATATACTATTATCAATATCTTTAATTTTGTTTACATCCCATGAAATATATTTTCTTGTTTTTTTTATTTCATAATTCAGATTAAAAAGTATCCTAATATTATCTATTTTGATAGATAAATACAATTTTCAATGTATGCGCTAAAAGTCACTCATCAGTCAAACTCTTATATAAGCATTTAAATATACTTTTAACTTAAAACAATTATCAAGTTATAAAACATCCATTGTTCTACACATCGTTTATTTCCCGTTATATTTTAACCAAACAAGAATCCCCCGCCTCCGTGTCTTCGGATGTCCATTTCTACGTGGAAGCAGCCGACAATAACATGATTATGGATCATCTCAGCTTGGACGCGGAATCGGCCCTGAAATAATTTTTTCAAATGAAATATATTATATGTATTTAATGGATAATATGTTCACATTCCAACTGGTGTATGCATCTAGAAATTAAAGCGCTCAATACATGAATCGTGTAATCGGTTATATTGGCGATGATCAAGTTTTTAAATAGCGATCAATTTCACATCGAAAAACTACAATACGCAGAAACTACATGTATGTACAGAATTGCATGCTGTCAGATCTTCCTTATACTTTTAGATATATGATTTCTTAAGCTGTTAACTATTATTTAGCAAAGAAAAAGTCTTTAAAAGAAGATGGGGTATAAGATAGCACAAATGCCCATTTGATCTAGCGTAAGATAAAATTTCAAATTTTATTTTTTTCCCAATTAAATCTATTTGATAATGTCACCATACAAGTTTGCAAAAGCACAATTTCTCACTATATTTAGTTTTAAATATTTCAACAAACGATAAGGAAAAAATATATATATTGCCTTACGTTTGTGTGGTTTCGAACCGTCAACCTAAAAACCCTGGCTTACATAAGTGTACCAATAGTTTGGTGCTCTAACCACTGAGCCATTTCAGTCACAACAAATTGAGTTTTTTTCAATGCTATTTGCGACTTTGGCCACGAATTTATGGAATTGTATTATTTTTATGAAACGTTCAATTATTGGGATACAAAATGATATTTCTAATGTATAGTGGGATATCTCACCACGTCTTTGTTGATTGAAATAGGTTTGATATTTGAAATTATTTATGTTTCAGTATCTTGTTCGTCTTTTTAAAGGCATTTTACACGCCTTATCCATTCATCTTCATTTGGCATTTTCGAATATTCTTATATAGAACTCTCCTTTTAAAGGAGACCAATTCAGCCTAAAAATGGCCACGACCATCGAGCCCTGTTAAATCGCAAAAATCACGTTCGTAAATAAAATATATTATGCTTTACCCAAATTCCCTTTATAGTGTTACAGTCGATGAAAACCGCCATTAATTACGATAAATAAAAGAAAAGAATCAAGAGAGTACTCTCTCTCTCTCTCTCTTTCTCTCTCTCTCTCTCTCTCCCCTCTCTCTCTCTCTCTCTCTCTCTCTCTCTCTCATTAGCACACCCTGACAGACAGTAAAGACCTACTGTTGCCAGCCATTGCCAGGCAGCACTGATCTGTTGCACTTCGAACACGGACGGAGGGAGGTCGATGCTGGAGGGGTTGAATGGACACGTGCAGGGGAGACCATGCTGGGTCAGTTGGGGTGGACAGGTTCCCGAAGTCTTGAAAGCCGCCAAAAACTCACAGGGGTTGTCGTAGTTACTGTATTATGGTAAGGTAATAATAAGGTAAATGTTATAACGAAATCTATTCACATTAAAGGATTGTTAAAATGGAAATATAGAAAACAAAGCAAAACTATTCGAACGCTATGATACTGCAATCTATTTTTGTACTATTTTCTGTGGTTTCATCATTACTCAATGGTATCAATTTTTATGGAGTTAATGAAAAGCACAGTGATAAGGATACGTGTATTCGTGAATAAACATCTTACCATAGAAATTTGATATTAGATATTGCAATTCGATGAACATTTAATTTGTGAATCAACTCAAAAACAAGATATACATGATTAAACGGACATAAATGAACAGTATTGATATAAGACTGTTCAAGAAAAAATTTTTTTTAAATGATACTGCTGCATAATTAAATAATGATCAAACAAATTCTTTCCTGCGTGATCAAAAGATGACAAACCATGATCCAACGTTTTGGCTGCAGGGGACTTTAGTCCATTGTCCTAGCAACAGTTTATCCATGTGGACAACCATTTTAACGTCGTTGCCGAAGTGGTGATGGACGGTTCCCTGGGCTCCGATGGTGATGTTTCCGGGAATGATCACGGGGGAGGGAGACACCGACAAGGATGTGAATGTTACATAGGGGTGGGCGGTCGTCGGGGCTGGACACAGATCAAAACTCCATGACAATATGTTACCATTAGACGACACATTAATACTTCAAGAAATAATTTATATGATGAATAGTGTGAAGAATGTATCAAATGAATGCATCGAAATAATGTAAAAATAAACGTTTTACGTACGAACACAGTCCTTCCATGTTACAGCAGCCTCCGAGGAGACCAAAATTCCCAGCAGGAAAACGATGGCGTTCATGGTGATGTGTAAACGGAACGTACCTTATGGTCCGCACTGAAATCGTTCCTTATCTCTCTTTAAGATATGGTATCTCAAGAGGAACTCATTTTGCGTGTCTGAATGCTTTACTGCATAAATACGACAATCTTGTAAAGTATTGATAAGATTTCGTTTAAATCAAATGATTTCTATTTTTGATAAATAAACAAACCTATAAACATTTCTAATATTTCTCCATTTTTTATCAACGTTAATATGTTGCCCCTTCCTTCCCTCCCAACATTCTGCGGAATCAAAGTTACGTGTAAGAAATGGATCTATTTGGATAACTAATATCCATGTCAAAATCTTTCTAAGATAATAAATATATAGAAAGTTTTGATTTAAAACTGAATACTGGAACGACTAGAGATTCATTTTTTAAGCCAAAATAAGAAAAACAAACTGTCAAATTGACGTTGCAATAACTCAAAATGCGCTTTTTAACTCTGTTCTCTAAGATGTACATATACATAATACAAGATTTTTACGAACATTTTCTTGTGTAAAAAAGGCAAATGAGTTGAACGCTTCCTCTTCAAAAGCCAAGCCAAAGAAAAAAATGTTTCTATTCGATACAAACATAATATATTTTATTCGGATACATATAACAGAGTTACACTATCCAAAAATATTTCCTCCAGGAACGTGAATGTCAAGTACCACTTCAAAACATCCGACTATATCATGTCCATGGATCATTTCTGCTCTTACTCGGAATTCACCCTGAAAAGGAAAAATAATTTTGTGCATATCTTTATAATTGCTCTACGATGACAAAAACTGAAGACAACCGGTCTCTTACTGTTGCCAGGAATTGCCACGCTGCGTTCAGGTGTGACACCTGGAATACAGATTTGGGTAGGTCAATGTTGGTGGGGTTGAACGGGCATGTGCAAGGGAGACCGTGTGCAGCCAATTGAGTTGGACAGGATCCTGATGTTTCGAAAGCTGCCAAAAACTCACAGGGGTTGTCGTAGTTACTGAAATACAGATTATAAATGGAGAAAATCAGACTTACTATTAACTAAATGCTGATGAAATCGAATAAATCTAATACTGATAAAAGAATAAAAAAGACATTGTCTTATGGGTAATAAAAAATAATATTAAATGCAATTCAATAAATTAGATAAATGACAGTTTCTCACCATGACCCTACATTAAGAGCGCAAGGGACCTTTGTCCATTGGCCCAGCAGTTTTTTATCCATATGAACAACCATTCTGACGTCGGTGCCGAATTTGTGATGCACCGTGCCTTGTATACCTACGGTTATGTTTCCAGGAAGCTCTACTTTTGGCGTAGAAGGTTCCAGTGACATTGATGTAAATGTTACGTAGGGGTGGGCAGTTGTCGTTGCTAGGAAAAGAAATTGACTGCATCTCTTATTTTTTTAAGATTATTATTGTCTTCATTTCATTAACAATTTTTTTAGCATGGTGTTGCTTTGTTGCGCATCACTTCGTCGAGAAGTAATATATATTATCGGTGCACGATTATATTGTTTGTTCACAAATGGCCATTGTCACAATCTTAACCCGATAATCATTACTCAGGCCTAAGGATCACGTATGATTATATCATTTCTTGCAACAAACATTTTTTTCCGTAATGCGTAAGCTTAGTTAATATGTAACATAACATACAAGTTAAGAAAATTCTAACCATTTCGAAAATATTACAACCGGATTTATCAAGAATATATATATTTTGATTTCCCTCTTACACATTGAAATTTTTACAGTCAAATAAGAGAATATCAATGGAAAATCTAGTAGCTATTTATTTACGTACTTTAAAACCATTATCCAGTTTAATACCAATGCATAGTTTATATGCATAATACAAAGATGAACTATACATACGGACGCAATCCTTCCATCTAAAATCGGCTTTAGAAAAGGCAAAGATTCCAAGGAGGAAAATTACGATTTTCATTGTTAAACTGTGTCTATCAACGACTGAATACAAAAATGACTAAGATCTGTGCACAGTAGAGCATTTCATATCTACTGGAGACAGAAAAAGTCGTGGGAACATGCAGTTTGTGCAGGTCAGCAGGGTGAAACAATAATACAGGAGGCGAATTCGTCACACAAGTTATGTGAACTCTAATTTTGGATAATTCAAATAAGCATCAAAAGTTGAATGTTTGGATGTAACAATACCAAACATCATCGGGCTTAAGGGGATGTGAGGCCATCTGGCAATTGTACATTCGAGAATCTATACTACTATATTAAATTTTTGGGCTTTAGTACCGAGAAATCGGAAGAGTACTGTCTTTTGTTTTATATATTTTAAACATCATTGGTACTTGAAGATTACCAATTTGATCTTATTTTTTCTCAATCAAGCTTCGCTAATTAATAATCAACGAAAATTCCTTTAAAAATTCCGGAAATCATATGGATTTTTTTTTAATTTTACAATCTTGCGCATGCGCATTTCATTCACGCTAAATCACGGGAGGCTCTTTAGTTTATGTTTCCCTACTATTACATTTGCACGCATTAACTTAGAAACGACGATAAAAATGCGTGTAAATTTTCATTGGAAATTTGCTATAGCAAAATGTGCCACGTACGTATCACATACGTTAATTTAATTTACTCTATTTTTATCAAACAAATGGCCCGAAAATAAGCATAGAAACGAATGAATTCAATCGACGACTCTTGGGTGTACATAAACAATATTCACCACGTCACATGGCCTATATGATATATACACCAACTGTATACTTCAGTTGTATAGAATATGCTAAATGATTTTGTAGACATTACCATGTGAAACATGGTTTATTAGTCAAATTTCTAAACATTTTATTGAATGAAGGTTGAAAATAACCATGATTAATATAGGAGTTGCTCAGAGAAATTTCAGAATGAAAATATTAGGAAATGCATGTAACTTTATTTGTGGTTTTGCAAATCAATTAACCTTACAATGATATAAAGTGTCATACAATGTTTAGACATGTATGATGTAGGTATTTTCATTTCCAAGGAGGGGGGAGGGGTCCGGACCCCCCTCCCCTTTAGATCCGCACATGCAGATAATTTTAATGTTATTCATATGCATGCCTTCACACATGTAAAACATATTATTAACGCACGTGTAACATATGGTTTTTAGAACTCACGTTAACCATGTGTTTATTAACATATGTGTAACATGTGGTTGAGATCTACATATGTAAAACATATGTTTCACGTACGTTTAACATATGTAAAATCTTACGTATGTTAAACGTATGTGATGTTGAACGTATGTTATCACACGTATGTTTACCATGTATTTCTCAACGTATGTGTAACGTATGGTTTGACTTCACGTGTGTGCCACGTATGTTTAACGTATGTTTCACATGTGTTCAGTTCCAACATATGTGAAACGTACGTGGCACAATTAGCTGTGTATATATATTCTGTTCATAAAAAAAAAATATGGGAGATAACTCTAACTCAGTGCATTTAGTATGAAAAAGCCCTAATAGAGTTCCGAATATCAACATGGTGTGTAAATTTGAAGCCAGTAAAAACGTTGGTGAAAAAGAGTTGAATTCTTCATTATTATGAATTAAATTTTTAGATAAAAGGTTTTTACAGCCTTAAAATGGTATCTTATGGATAATTTGACTGTTATTTTCAATGCAGCTTCATTAATTTTCTCCAAAATCGTTTCTGAGCGATTCTGCAATTTTCTGCTACATTACGACAGAGACATAAATAAATGTTATTTATGATTCTGATTACGGGTATATGGGAGGCATTTCAACTGTGGTGAAGGCCTGTCTCGAGACACAGTTTGATTAGTATAACTTAGCAGAGTGTAGTGAATTATTCCTTATAGCATTATTGTTGGCTTAAAGCTTGGTTATGTAAATGTCAACAATACGGTGTGTCGATGTATCTATTTCGTAAATGTCCGATATCATATGCAATGTCAACCCGTGCGTGCAAGCTTAGTTAGAAAGAAACCATTTGATTTTTCTATATTTCAGCTTCTGTTTAGGCACCTTGGATTCACAACAGCCCGAACCTTATATTCACAATAGCTTGTGCAACTATGTACGAAAACCCCTGAAACCGGTTCCTTAGCCAGTTTAAATTTAAGTTTATATTTCTGATCATAGGGACGGTTATTTGATGCACCGGAAGTAGAAGTCTAACGACAATAAAGCGCTTAGCTATGCTTAGAGCTTTAAAAAGGCAATGACTCTGTGGTTCTACAAGTTGCAAATTTTGCTTACAAGAGGACAATGCCTTTATCATCACTTAGAACTGTGCAGCTACAGGCTTTAATTCAAGATTTAAAACTCTGAAAAGATATATGAAAGGAGGTCACTTATGTCCACTCTACATCCATTTGTTGAGAAAAATGTCAAAACTTGCTTATTTAAGTTGTAAATTTGTGTCAAAATAGGTATTCAATTCCTAAAATTCCTAAAATTGGTCTCATAAACGTTAATTCTCATGAGATATGTTTATCTTTTTCGATGGAGGTACATTGAAGTTATATTTTCATTTGAAATATATGTATACTTTTTTATTGAAGAAAATTAATTTTTTGGACACCTACCCCACTTCTACATAATATTTGCTTTAATTTATACTTAAAAAACTGACAAAAAAAACAAAACATTTTGACTGGTATAGAGATTTATGTCATATTCAACACGAATTGTTTTGAATTGACTTTTTTTGTCTATAAAAATATAACGTCAATGTGCCTCCATAGACACAGGAGTTCTAGGTATAGACTGGATTTCTCATGTTCTAAAAATAGATCCAATGCCGTCTGATAAAATCGGGGTGCCCTAGTTTGAGGCAAAGTTACAGCGTCAATATGTATTGTTCTACCTTTTTCTTTACAAATGGTTGTAGTAAACACACCACTGGACCTCTTTCATATTTTTTCAATATTTTTCAAATCTTCAAAATAAGTCTACATTTGATGAAATTATGCCGTTTGATGAAATTATGCCGTTGCTTAAGGAGGCCGACTTTAGTTTTCATTGCGCAAGTTTCTGCGCATTCCATAATAAAATACAGTGTTTATATACTTTTAATGATTTTTTTTTTATATCATTTATAAAATTGAACAAAATAAACAAATTATTAACTTTTCTTAACTTTTTAAGGAATCCAGTGTACGAAAACACATTTGTACTACTTTAAATATATAGCAAATTATTTACATTCTACTGTGCTTTTCCATTAAATAATGTGATCTTCAACTGCCTCTAAATGCAACAAGTAGTCAATGGTCAAATTGACGAGTTTTATTATGACGTCACAAACGTTGAACGCTGTAAACTGCAACGTCACAAGCGAAAATCAAAGTTCACGCTTGTGGCTGTTACTGTGGCTCTTCCATTAATATTAACTTACCCTTAGGATAAGATAGGAATTTTAAGGTATGAATCACATTTGCAGACAAGGCAAGAAGTTAAAAAATGTAAATATAAGCATTAAATCATGATTTTTTGAAGTATACACTCTCATAACTGCAGCAGTGTGTGCATGCAAATTTTCATAACGCGCTAACGCGCGTTACTCAATTTGTATGCACACACCGCTGCAGTTATAAGAGTGTATACTTCAAAAAATCATGATTCAATGCTATAATAAGCTGCATTTTGATATTTTGAGATGCCCCCCCCCCTAAAAACCAAACGGTAGAATTTATTATTTTTTCATATAGAAGGTAGAAAATAATGTTACTAATAAAATTTTACAATTTGAGAAAGAAAAATAACTATTTTTCATTTTTTTTATCTGCTTCGATTTGCGGAAATGATAATTTCCTGCATATTCTTATAGCAAATATACCTGTATTTTGAGATGGCAACTTAAAGAACCAAACAGGTGGTTTTCTTGAAAGAAGATGGGGGAATAAGATGGCGCAACTGCCCATTTGGTTTAGTCATAAAATACAATTCCAAATTTAACATTTTTCAATTAAATATCTTTGAAATGTTATAATATAAGTTTACAAAAGGGTAATTTTTTTTTTACTATATTCACTTTGAAATATTTCAAAAAACGATAAGAAAACAAATTCAATCCTTAACTTAAGCTTTGGTGGTATCGAACCCACAACCTAAAAACCAAAGTTCTATAAATTTACCTAATCATTGCTAATGTCTGGTGCTCTAACCACTGAGCCATTTCATTCACAACAAAGTACATTGTTTAAATGCTATATGAGACACTGGCCACGGTTTTACGGACTTGTATTATTTTACTAGAACGTTCAATTGTTGGGCTACAGTATGACATTTTAAAAGTATAGTGGGTCATCTCTCCACATTTTTGTCAATGAAAATCGGTTTGAATTCCATTAAACCGCATTTAGACTATGATAAAAATATGGAGATCAAACCCACTCTATAAAAGAAAAGGCATTGAAGTTATAAAAATGACACTATTTGGAGGTTTTGACACGCATACGCCAGTTTAAATCAACCTATTACATGTATTTAAAATATTTAAGGGTTACAAACCGATGTTATGTTAAATAAACATTGTTTTTAATTATTATTCAAAAAATTATCAGATTTAATGATATTTTACTTTTGTGGTATCTTATCATTCCTCGTATGGGCATTTTACACGCCTTATTCACCCATCTTCTTTGCAAATAAACTAGAGTCGGTGTAAATTACATATGGTTAAAAAGTAAGAGTATTGCTATTGCAGTTTTTTCACACACTAAAAAACCCCAAATCGTTAAAGAAACAAGCGTAGGCATTAACATGATTTGTGATATTTTCACGAAAAAGCCAATCTGAAGAGAGCAGGAACAATTCATGAAAACGAGAAAAATTCAATTAGTTGGTCCAATGTCAGTAAGCGTTACTTCATGCTTTATACTGACCATGGGATTTCAACGATGATGAGCTGCTCTTTTTATTTTGAGTATTGATATCTGTGTTTGAGAACAGAATATCGCGCATCTTTTCCGTTAAGAAATCGGAAAGTTATCGTCGGGGATACAACGTTGAATATCTTTCTACATGAGAAGACGTTGAAACATTTATTTTTCATTTTTAAAATAGATTTATTTTTTTATCTAGATCATTCTTTAGCTTCTGGAGGGAGGCGAGACGAATGTCTCGCCATTTCCGTCTCTCGTTGAGTTGATCGAGCGGGATTCTAGAGGTTAGTTCGTTTTGTATCTTGTCCAGGGTGGGTCCTTCCATCTTCCGAGGGGCTCCAAACGTACACTGTACTCTGTAAATCATCTCTCTGTACTTATCCCCGTAATTGTACATCCCTGCAAAAGCAATTCCCCATAACCATACAAATAACTTGAAAAAACTGATCCAGAACTTGTACCGATCTTCATTGTATTTGCAGGATGATTTTTATCTCATTTGATAAATTGAATACGTTAGAATTACATGTATATCTTAAAAACCAATATATACACTAGCACATTGCAATGTTCCATTGTGGTATTTTACTAAAACTGCGATCTAATATCAATTTATTTTACCGTTTGTTCTAACCGTACTTAGGTGCCCAAGAGGACGTTCAGCTGAATGTTAAAACCAAAAGACTGCGAAAGTTTGAAATTTTTGAAACTTGCTAACAGGGCTCAAATGGTTATGTTGGTGGAAAACGTAATTACTTAAAATGTTTGTTACTGACTGTCCATGGAATTATGTCGGTCGTAAAAGATTGCCTGGACTACATTGATCTTCAACAACGCACAGTCAGTAGCAAATCTAATAAGTGCTTACATGTAGTTTTGTCAAGGACAATTTATTTCTTAATTAACCGAAGGAACAAATATAATGAAAATGACAAAAAAAGCCGCAATACTGTCGTTTATGATTTGCTACTCACTGTCTAAAAATATATGAACGGCAATTACGTGATGCGTTTAATCCAATGACGTTGCGTCATTTAAGCACGAAGCAAAACAATGAACAATGTCCAATGAAAACACTGACCGTCGGCGTTGAGGTAGGCTGTTTCCAGGGGTCCCATGAAGGCGTACCTCCTCCCCAGTCCCTCCGACATGACCTTGTCTATGTCCTCCACGCTCATCACCCCTTCCTGCAATCAGTACAGAGGGAGCGAGACAAAGATTGTAGTCACTGAGCTAGTACATCATATGTAAAGCAGTTTATATGTAGAAAACATATCAGAACTTAATAACCAATACATATACATGTAACATAGTTTTTATATCTTAAAATATAAAAAAAAATACAAAACAAATCGGCTATTAATGGAATTATGTAAAAAATCTATCAATTTTTGACATATGTTTTAATTAATTTGATTAATAATATGGATTCCATTTCACACCCTTGCGTACCTCGTACAGCCTCCAGCACTCCCCGATGATGGAGTATTGAATACGGTTCAAGACGAAACCGTCGATCTCTTTCTTCACGATGACGGGCACCTGTCCCGTCTCCGCCAACAGCTGCTTTGTCGTCACCACCACATCCGGGTCCGTCCAGGGGGCGGGAATCACTTCCACCAGGGGCGCATAGAATGGCGGGTTAGTCTGCAACGCAAGACAGTGTGTTTTGCATGCACAACTTTTGTGTTGCTGTTAAAGACTTATTCTTAGATAACCGATACGAGAAAAGTTTTCCCATTCGATATGTTGTATTGTGAATAATTTCCAGGGTACCGAGAATTACAATTATTGATAGTCTTAATACGTTTCGGTTGTGGATGGAAGACATTTATTCTCCATTGTGACTTGCTAATCAAAACTGCTTAGTCACAAACGAACAGTTTTTGACGGACCTTAAGGGTGATTCCTTACCGGGTGACACACGATGAACCTGTTCTTGTGCTTGAGATTCTGGGAGATCAGAGAAGGAATCAGAGCGCTGGCCGAGCTGGCGATGATGGCGTCGTCTTTACAGAGGCCGTCTATCTTAGCGTGGACGCCTCGCTTCAGATCAAGGTCCTCGTATACGCATTCCTTTATAAGAGAGCGAGACAAACTAGTTAAATTCCCTACATAAAGCTCAGGTTTATTATGATCGATGTCATATGGAGCCAATTAAAGGTAGTTAGTTGACTTTATTTCGGAGTGCATGGTTGCTTTTGGTCATTTCAATGAAATGTGGCTGAGTGCGTAAGCACACTTTGTAGTTTTGTTTCTTTTCTTTTTTTTAACAAAAATGTTACATGCTGATACTTCAACATTTCATGACGGCACTTTGACATTACGTGCTGATACTTCAATATTTCATGATGGTACTTTGACATTACATGCTGATACTTCAATATTTCATGATGGTACTTTGACATTACGTGCTGATACTTCAATATTTCATGATGGTACTTTGACATTACGTGCTGATACTTCAATATTTCATGATGGTACTTGAACATATTCTGATACAGTTAAAGTGATAAAGTATCATCATATTATGAAGATTATCTACATAAGGCAGTTAAGGCGTTCCACACATTTACCTTTCACTACCGTATTCTACTACCGAGAAATCTACCAGCTATAGAAATCAAACAACGCCCGCTAAGAGTACTTAATTTTAGTTCGTTTGATTTTCTTATCGTTTGGTCCAAAAAAAGGAAATAAATCCTATTCGTGCAGGTTCAGATTATGAAATGGGCTTAAACAAATAAACTGCTTTTGCGAGTCATGCCTTTTTTCTTGCATTATTGGGAGCTACAGCAAACAAATATTGGAATTAAACTATTGGTCAATGGAATTTTGCAAGGTGAATATATTTAGAATGACCCCTGGATAAAAATAAAATATACAATAAATCGTCAGATACTTAGTAGTAATCAATTATAATCAATATAATTATATACTTGTATAAAGAAAGCGTCCTTGACACACTCGGCAAGGTCGTTTGTTCCGGTGATAAGTGACCTTTGCTCTTTGACCGTCAGTTTTCCGCGAAGTAATCCGTTTTTAGCCAGATGTTCTAGCTGCTCATCGATTGTAGATAATGCATGCTGGACTTGTTCCGGTTTTATATCGTAGATTCGAACTCTGTAACCGGAAGCTGCATAGATCATAGCAAAGCTATGACCTATAAGTCCGCTGTAATGGAAAATTCGGTCTTATCAATCAACACGTCGTCTCCACATAGGCGTCGGAACCGAGGGCTGGGGGGGGGGGGGCTTAGCCGTCGCAAAGTTATACATAACTATAACCAAAGACCTTTATTGGTTTTTTGCTTGTCATGATTTTTATCAGTCTAGCCCCCCCCCCCCCCCCCCCCTTTGCTTAGGACGCTACTGCTCCATTGAATATGATATATCATGTTGCGTTCGAGAAGAATGTTATCTACTTGAAGCATTTTAGTGCGTCATGACGTAACATTTCATTCATATTACAAAATTTAACTTTATCGATATCAGTTTAAATGTTGCCAAAGTGTAAAATCTTATTAGAAAATAAAATTTTTCAAAAAGACGTAAAACGCCTTCGACTTTTAACTCGATATTTGAAATCTGCAAAGTGTCCAAAAAAATATGTTAAGTGCTTTGGTCGCAATGTGAATATATGAAGTTTTATGACCACTTACCTTCCTACGATCCCCACTTGTTGTTCCGAGTTTTTGGCCGCCATTTCTGCTGACTGTGCTTATCTCTGGATTAGTTTTCTGGACAGTATGTGGTACTACAGTATATAGAATATGGCAGGTCACCAGTTCAACAGTAGAACTCCCCAAATGCACACAGCAGATTCAGTCGCACTTCTTTTACAAGTCGTTAAAATTTAAAAATATACCACGATAGATATGATAACAATTAAAAATATCTAAATTCTAATCCAAAATTAATAAAGTGTAAAGAGAAAAACTGTACAAATTGTTAACCTAAAACTTCTATCATTTTAACACAAGCGTTTAATTGTTTCTCTAATAAAAGTTCATTGCAGAAGCAAGTGCCTGTGCATTCGGATACACAATTGAATACATACCTTATTTTGTGATAAATGTATGAAGGTGAATGTTACTAACTCATTAAAGTGCACGATCAGGAAGGAGTGTGTTAGTTTATATGATAACATAGATTGAAAGCCGAGAGATGATTTAGCAATGACCAAGAAAAGTTTTGTTCCGACTCAGCGTGTAGTATGACTCTATCTACCCCCCCCCCCCCCCCCCCAAACACTCAGACCCCTTTTCCTGGTAAATATTTTTGCGCATGATCAATGACTACCGACTGATCGACCATTGCTTTGACAAAACTACTTCAAATAAAAAAGCATGTCAAATAAAGGTGATCAAATGTATTTACATATTTACAAAAATGGTTGGTCTTATTTACAACTCAGCCCTTGGTATCTGTTTACTGTGTTCTGACTATTATTGTCTTACCGTTTTCCGGTATAAAATATTATTTTTTATGTTAGAAAAGTCATAAAAACGTTTTACAGCATAAGGACTTTTGGATAGGCATGCAAGCTTTAAAAATACTGATTTGTCAATAAAAATGCAGAATGGATTATGATTTTAAGAGACAAAAAGCTACCGAAAGACAAAAAGTCTTAGTCCAAGTCTGTATAGAATCAAATATATGACAGACCGCTC
Source organism: Magallana hongkongensis (assembly GCA_015776775.1). Taxonomy (NCBI): domain Eukaryota; kingdom Metazoa; phylum Mollusca; class Bivalvia; order Ostreida; family Ostreidae; genus Magallana; species Magallana hongkongensis. Next base: position 45,171,176 of record CM027471.1, read on the forward strand.
TCAATAGTAGTCAGTGGAGAAATCAAAACAATCACCCCAAAATCACTCTACCTTCAAAGAATTCAACTCTCTACTTTACATGTATGGAAACCCATTGGTGACTTTACCAAACAAATAGCTTGAATAAAACTGTAAATATGGAAACACATGACAGCAATAATCAATTCATTCACCCAACCAATAACCAATAATCGAAATCAATTGCAACCTCTTCTATCACATAACCAGTAATAAGGCACTGTTGACAAAACGGGGGGAGGGGTTCTCTCTCTCCGCTAGATGGCTTAATTTTATCAGGTAACAATGGTTACATATTTTCTTGATGACAAAGGGTAACAGGAGTGAGAGGCCTTTTTAGAAGGGGGTCTTATTCACTTGGTTATAATGGCTACAACTATATTTCCTTTGGTGACTAAAGGTAACAGAGGTGACAAGCCTTTTCCTGTTTACCAGCGGGTTTTATTTTGTTTGGTTACAATGGTTACAGTGTATTTTCTTGGTGACAAAAGGTAACAATGGTGACAGCCATTTTCATGATATACAGCTAGGGGACTTTTTTTTATTTGGTTACATCGGTAACATTGGTTACAATGGTTACCATTAACCTAAACCCTAATCATAACCCTAACCTAACTCTTATAACCCTATCCTTAAACCTATAAGCCCAAACCCTAACAGACACTGTCTTATATTTGAAGTGACTGTTTTATGTAGTTGGCTTGGGATACATGCTAAATATACAATTTAGTTTTTTTTATAAGCACCAACTGCACAGGTGTTTGTATATTTGCAAAAACATACACCTGTTATAAACATTTATCTAGAACATAAATTGATAATGGCTGTGATTGTAGCGGAGATAGACATATATTCATGTATTCAAGTACACTGGTGAAGGTGTTTAAAAGAATATAAAAGGCAAATAAACTGACAATATATGTAGTAAAATGTACGAGGATTTGGAATCAAATATTTGTACAGAATGTGTTCGAAAATAAGATTAATCAATCCACAACTTGCGCATTTTTGTGCGCCGTAAATCGCAGTGTTTTTACAATGGGAGGCACTGTGCCTCCCAGGTCGTCCATCCGAATTTTTTTTAGACCGGGAGCAACAGACCTGCAGCTGCTTAATAACTACTATATTAACAACAATTAACAAACAATATACTGTAAAAATTGATGGTAACATTTATTTTTTATCTAGATCATTCTTTAGCTTCTGGAGGGAGGCGAGACGAATGTCTCGCCATTTCCGTCTCTCGTTGAGTTGATCGAGCGGGATTCTGGAGGCTAGTTCGTTTTGTATCTTGTCCAGAATGGGCCCCTCCATCTTCCGAGGGGCTCCAAATGTACACTGAACTCTGTAAATCATCTCTCCGTACTTATCCCTATAATTGTACATCCCTGCAAAAGCAATTCCCCATAACCATACAAATAGTTTTACAGACAAACTTGAAAAAAATTGATGCAGAAATTGTAATGATCTTCATTGTATTTGCTGGATAATTTTTATCTCATTTGGACTTCTATGAACTTCAACAACGCGACATAAACAGTACACATGCAATCAGTAGCAAACCTAATAGGTGTTTACATGTAGTTTTCTCGACAGCAATCTTTTTTTTTCTTAATAAATCAAAGGAAGAAATATAATGAAAAAGACAAAACAGCCGCCATATTGTCGTCTATAATTTGTTACTCACTGTCTAAAAATATATGGACGGCAATTACGTGATACGTTTAATCCAATGACGTTGCATCATTTAAGCACGAGGCAAAACAGTGAACAATGTCCAATGAAAACACTGACCGTCGGCATTGAGGTAGGCCGTTTCTAGGGTTCCAATGAAGGCGTACCTCCTCCCCAGTCCCTCCGACATGACCTTGTCTATGTCCTCCACGCTCATCACCCCTTCCTGCAATCAGTACAGAGGGTGTGATACAAAGATTGAAGTCACTGAGCTAGTACATCATTTATATATTAAGCAGTTTATATGTAGAAAACATATCAGAACTTAATTACTAATATTATAGTTTCGATATATATTAAAAAAATAAGTGCTTTGCAAAACAAAATGGCTATTTATGGACTTATGTCAAGTTTATCAATTTTTAACATATATTTAATCTATTTATATATGATTAACTTGGTTAATTATATGGATTCTATTTCACACCCTTGGGTACCTCGTACAGCCTCCAGCACTCGCCGATGATGGACAACTGGATACGGTTCAGGACGAAACCGTCAATCTCCTTCTTTACGATGACAGGCACCTGCCCCGTCTCCGCCAACAGCTGCTTTGTCGTCACCACCACATCCGGGTCCGTCCAGGGGGCGGGAATCACCTCCACCAGGGGCGCATAGAAAGGCGGGTTAGTCTGCAACGTAATACATTGTACATTGTATTTTTAACTTAAGCTGAAACTAAGCTGAACAATTATTTTGTTGTACTACTGTTAATCTTATTGCCTACTTAAGGATCCTCGACATCTCGTGACTTTTAGTTTTAATGACAGTACGTCACAATATTCATCCATTGCGAAGCTGTTTGCATTGCCAAATGTGGATGATCACTTCTGTAGAGCAATGGGTACCGTGATTTTCAATTATTGATAGTCTGAAATTATTTGGTTGTCCATGGAAGAATTTTATTGTTATCTGTGTTCCGCTAGCAAATTCATCACTAACAAAAGTTTAGGACAGATTTTGATATGGAAGGGAATTACCGCCAAAATTCTATGTATCTTGCTTTTATTCTTATTATGCTTACTTCTTTATTCATGATTACATTTACACTTTCATGTCACTTTATTGTTTTCATATTCATGCTTATTTAATTTCACTTTGATTCTCTTTGATCCTTCATTGTTTGCTTAGTTCTATGTTGCAACATTTTCTTCTTATTCGTGTAAATTCTTTCTTCTATCTCTGTTACAAACGCGAATTCAAACACGCAAACCATAAAGCACTTTCAATAAAGACGAATACAAGTTGCATGAATTTAATGCTGCATTAAGACGCCAGGCGGCAGTGTGTGCGCTACAATTGCTGCTCCCGAAGATTTATTAAAACGAAACTAACAAATGGCATAAATTTAATAAATTCGTGAAAACATCTCAAATTAAGGGCTTAGTATAGGAATATGAAATACATGTTAATATAATTAACTTATAGCAAGCCACGATATACGCAGACTTAAAAAGATACGGATTTTTTTGTGTACATGAAAAATGCCTCCGCGCGGTTCTAAAAAATCAGAGGGGGGGGGGGGGGGGGGGGTCTGAGAGATAATTTTGTATTATATTTTTTTTATTGGTTGATTAAATAAGTGTGAATTTTCCATTGGGGTGGATCTGATCTCATTCTAGATCCGCAATGCAATGATGTACATGTACCGTATATATATGCAGTAACAAATTATTTGCAAGAACGCTTAATTTTTAGAAGAGGAACATGTCATGAGTACTTGTCGACATGCAGGACTTTATTTTCATTTGAGGTGAAAAGAGGTGGGATGATGCACGGTTCTGTCCACAGGTACCAGTGGAACATGTAGATGAAATAGAAATAGATTTAAACCAAATTTAAAGATGTTTTTGAAAAACAATAAAAGGACTGGGGTACGAAATATTTAGTAGTAGCTTTTCTTGTACTCTAGTACGTGTGAAAATGATCACTTGCATGAATCACTATGTACCTCTCGTTAGGCTACAGTACTGTGTATCCCTGATTAAGTGCGATGAATTAATATCCGCGTGAAATTCCGGGTTAAAAAACTTACAACTGCAGGTTTCAAAATCCCACTTATTTTTCTAAAAGTTTTGAACTTGTGATATGAAAACTACGTTTGGTGCACGCGATTTTATATTCTTGCGATTCGGCACAGAACGGTGGAGTCGCAGAAGTAAACGCGGTAAAATTAACGAATCTAAATTATCAGTGAATTAATTACACAATGAGTAAACGAAAACAAACCAGGCAATTCAAAGAGATTAAAATACGGTATGTGATATCGAAATGACTGTTTATACGTTTTGGTTTAAAATCTAAATCAAATCGTAATAAAAATTCTTATATAAAGTTCTAAATAAAATATTTTTTTCTTCCAAAATACAAAACATTTATAATGTATGCTTCTTATTTACACAGATTTTTGAAGTGATAAAAATGTGTATGTATCACTCACAGCCATGCTTATTGTAGGTTTCTTTATTTTAATATAAATCATGTACATGTAACTGAAGGTCCATGTTTAGATTTGAAGGTGTTTAAGCTATGATACATGTAACTTAGAGACATAAACCTCATACATGTCGTCTTGATTAAATGAATAGTTGAATTGACCGACTTCCATATCAAGCTTGCGATGATGGTAATTATGATACGGGTGCTAATTATGAGAACTGTAAGATTATATCGTCTCATATAAATAACTGATGCGCAGACTTAGAATTTTATTTTATTTTAGGAGGGGGGTCCAGTCACCCCACCACCCTTGAAAATTTAAACTTTTTTAAATTCACATTGTAAACCTGCTGAAAATAGAACTCGACCTACCCCCCACCCCATCCCCGGCAAACAAAATTATAGATTATCCCTTAGTACATTAACCTCCCCTCCATTTCTTGATCTGAACATATAAACATTGGAGCGAAATGTCATGGTGCGAAACATCCCACATTTAGCTAGCTACGTTGGGTTTTTTCGGGGAGCAGCAATTGTAGCGCGCACACTGCCGCCTGGCGTCATAATGCAACATTAAATTCATGCAACTTGTATTCGTCTTTATTGAAAGTGCTTTATGGTTTGCGTGTTTGAATTCACGTTTGTAACAGAGATAAAAGAAAGAATTTACACGAATAAGAAGAGAATATTGCAACATAAAATTAAGCAAACAATGAAGGATCAAAGAGAATCAAAGTGAAATTGGATAAGCATGAATATGAAAACAATAAAGTGACATGCAAGTGTAAATGTAATGAAGAATAAAGAAGTAAGCATAATAAGAATAAAAGCAAGATACATAGAATTTTGGCGGTAATTCCCTTCCATATTTTGAGGGCGCTTCCTTACCGGGTGACAGACGATGAACCTGTTCTTGTGCTTGAGATTCTGAGAGATCAGAGAAGGAATCAGAGCGCTGGCCGCGCTGGCGATGATGGCGTCGTCTTTACAGAGGCCGTCTATCTTAGCGTGGACGCCTCGCTTCAGATCCAGGTCCTCGTACACGCATCCCTTCAGAAGAGAGCAAGACAATCTATTTAGTTTCTTTCAAAATAAAGCTAAGGTTTTATTTATTATTGCATCGCAGACATCTGCCGTTTTATATTTTTCTCATAATAGAAAATATATACCCTCTACCTATTGATAGTATTATAAATGTGTGCGTGTGGATTGCATATACGGTATGTTATATGGAGATATAAAGGAAATGTGTTTACTATATTTTGGAGTGCATGGTCGCTATTAATTATCTAAATGAATATGTTTGACGTGCGTAAACACTTTTGTGGGTTGTTTTTATATACCCCCCCCCCCCCCCCTCCAACAGATTAGAATTTTCTTGATGCGATATTCCAATATTTGTCCTTCTTTTTTTTATTTGGGTTTTTTTTTTTGGCTTGTAAAGATTAAAATAATTTTGGATGGGTCTGCTCCTGCCCCCCCCCCCCTCAACTTTCAAAATAAAAAATGATGCTACATTCCTGGATACAGCAAGAGAATCTGGGTTGTGGCTTCATGGATACCATTTGGGAGTGTTGCGTTGTCAAGCTTGTAACGTTATGAATTCGTTCAATCCAATTTTTTAAAAACATTATTCTTTCTTTAGAAGAAGATTCAAGAAGAATACCACAAGCAGGATGTAAATCATCAATTCCAATAGAGGCGATAACCTTCTAATTACTTGTAATTCAAAAAATCATCATCTTCCTGTTGAAATAGGAAGGTGGGGTATTGTTGAAAGAAGTAAACGTTATTGTAATTTGTGTAATTGTAACATAATTTGTGATGAATTTCATGTTATATATTAGAATGCAAGGCATTAAGTAAATTATGAAGTCAGTTTTTAGATACATAATTACTGTTCTTCTCCTAACACTAAAAAGTTCTATGAAATCATGTATTTCAAAAATTAATCATACTGTTCGTTCACCCCACTTACTTTCTTGAACTTTACAACTATATTGTGTGTGTGTATATATATATATATATATATATATATATATATATATATATATATATATATATATATATATATATATATATATATATATATATATATATATATATATATATTGTACCATTATATGGTGTTGAGTGAAATAAACTGAACTGAACTGAACTTTAAAGGAGTTGTTTTGTGAGCAGATAGAATGTTATTTTTGATATAATGAGTCCAATTAGATGTTGTGACGTCACTTCTGTAGGATTCCGCGTTATTCCATTTACCCGTCACTCCGTATTCTACTACCGAGAAACCTTCCAGCTATAGAAATTCATCAACACACGCTATGAGTATTTAATTACAGTTCGTTTGATTTTCTTATCGTTTGCATGGTCCAAAAAAAGGTTATAAATTCTATTCGTGCAAGTGTTGACAGTCCCTGGTGCAGACTATGAAACGTGCGTTAACAAATAAATTGCTATTGCGAGACATATACATTTTTCTTGCATTGTGGCCATTTGTGTGGGGTTACAGCAAACAAACATGGAATTTATAATTATTGGTGAATGGAATTTTGCATGGTGAATATTTATAGAAAGGGCTGATTGTATGATTGTCAAATAGTAATTATCAATTATAATCAATATAATTATATACTTGTATAAAGAAAGCGTCCTTTACACACTCAGCAAGGTCGTTTGTTCCGGTTATAAGTGACCTTTGCTCGTTGACCGTCAATTTTCCGCGAAGTAGTCCATCTTTAGACAGCTGTATCAGCTGGTCATCAATGGTAGACAATGCATGCTGGACTTGTTCCGGTTTTATATCGTAGATTTGAACTCTGTAACCGGAAGCTGCATAGAGCATAGCATAAGTCCGCTGTAACAGAGAGAATCAATATTGGTCTATAATTATTACATATAGTTTCGCGAGCCTTAGCTCGCTTTTACTCGTCAAACTTATGGTCTGGATAAACAGGATAACACGGATTAACTGCCGCACTCTATTTCTACCATGCTTATTTCTCTAAAATTTTGGATGATTTTTTGACAATGATTTAATAAGACACTTTTAATTTGATTGCATTACAGGCTGAATATAGATTTGAAAATGAGCAATGTTAAAGACACAAAACAATTTGAACAGGTAGTGCTGGATGGTAAACTCTTTTTTCTCCAATTAAATATTCTCTCTCTCTCTCTCTCTCTCTCTCTCTCTCTCTCTCTCTCTCTCTCTCTCTCTCTCTCTCTCTCTCTCTCTCTCTCTCTCTCTCTCTCTCTCTGTTTCTTTTTTCCCTTTTTTGAGAATGGTGTGTACGCACTTGCGTATAGGCAGCTTCGCACCTGCGATCTGCAAAATGTCTAAAAATCATTTTTAATCTCTAAATGTCGCAGTGTGCATGCGAAATTGTTTATCCACTAACTTTCCTACGACCCCCACTTGCTGCTCTGCTCTCCTGGTCGTCATTTCTGCTGACAGTGCTGCTTATCTTCGGATTAGTTTCGGGACAGTATGCGACACTATAGGCTATAGGTTATCGCTCAGTAGCACTGCTCACACACAGTAGCGCATGCACTTATTTTTGCAGTTGATGCAATAAGTACGTTTTGCATTATAAGACTACCGGTATATGATTATTTTTTCGAAAAAGAAATTAGGGAGAGTAGTTCTAGAGAAAAGCAGTTAATAATAAGTAGTTTGCAGTTTGCAATACGCAAAATATTAACAATAGGCCTAAAATGTTTTTGGTTTTTTTGGTGTCATTTTGTGCGGGTTAAATGTAGCTAACACATTGCAGAAAATATCAGTATTTTCTGTAATGCTAGTTAACTACATGTACATAGCCCGTTAGTGTTTATTTTTACTGAATCACGTAATGAATTAACCATATACGTTAAAAAAAAAAAGGAAACCGCTGATTCTCCTTATATGTGAAGGTTACCACGGTAACTACAACTACTTGAAAGTCAGCATTCGTGTACGTCTGTGCATCCCAAACTGTCGTCTGTGTGTCCGTTAGGATTAATGTCAATTACTACTACATGTACTGGCATATCTTAATTCCCATTCGTGACAACTGAGATTGAAGTGTTTGATCCCGTCGGACTCCGGTTTTTGTTTTTTTTTTTGGTCAGTGCTGTACTTTCACAAACGTTTGCAGACTAGTATTAAAATCAAAGTACTGAAGAACTGACGGGAGTTGATTTTGTCGATGTTTATTTATTTAAAAATCAATGATATGTTATTTTGCATGACAAGTACATGTAGTTTCTAATTTGAATTACGCACATTTTTATAATATGAATTTTTGAACTTTTTCGACAAGAATGTCGAGAAACCGACATACGAATCATGTTAAATGATATTTAAAGATAAAATTAATTCAATCAAACTATGTATCAGTAATAGAAATATTTCTCGAAAATTGTATGGATCCAAGCAATATTGAACTCTAGTCTCGTTCAACCAAACGCTCAGCTGACACCGTAAATCTCCAACAAGGATTTAAGGAGACAGCGGAGCATCGAGTTGAACGAGACTATATTGAACTCTGGCGTAGGAATACATACGACTACAAAAAATATTTAAATAGTTCGTCCCATTTAAAATCTGACTATTTTCAAGGTATTTATAAATATGTTTCCTTGAAAAACAATGCTTTAGCATACATTACATCGAATTCATCAATTATTTTCAAGAACTAAGTCTTGTCAGCAGCAATGATTTGTGCTGAGGTCCAAACACTGTTTCACTTTCGTTTTGTCTGAGTAACTGCATAGGAGAGTTGATTAAAATCAACTCCCAAAAATGGAAAGATTCTTTCTTAGTTCTTGTGCGAGGTACTATTGTCATTTTCTTTGTATTGCAAAAGGGTTCCTGGCTTTTGTGGTTATCTCATAAATTGCCTTTTGCGCGTGCTTTATTGCCTCGAACACACAGATTGGATTTCAACATCTTGCTCTGTTCTTCAGAGAATTTTTAATTAATTCGTCAAATTTAGGTATAGTTTATCTTTTAATGAGCGCCTCTATATGTATGCATGGGAAGGGTAGTGCTCAGCTAGACGGTTTAAGGTAGACATGAGAGTCGATGCATGGGTTAAATACGGATCCAGACTGAACGTACATTATGTTATCATCTTAATTCAAGATAATTATCTTAATTCAAGATTATTTTTTTCCTGTAATTTAACATCTTTTCATAACTATCTGTAAATTTGTCCTCTTAAAAAACCTTGTTAAAAAAATTGATCGTCGTTTCAAATGTAAGGCATTTGCCTTCATTGCGCTATGTGCTCTCTCTCTCTCTCTCTCTCTCTCTCTCTCTCTCTCTCTCTCTCTCTCTCTCTCTCTCTCTCTCTCTCTCTCTCTCTCTCTCTGTTTCCATTTGTTTGAGATAGATAATAATCAACATTTTCTATCGAGAAACTTTCCATAATTTGTACTTGCGTCAAATAAATCACTTTAAATTAATCAATGGCATGTCAAATAGAGGTGATCAGAAACCGGTGATCAACGACTTTTCATCTTTCATCTATATTCTTAACAAGGTGGTGTTCTTTACAATTCAAATATATTACGATTATGGAATTATGTTATTTCCAGGCACGTAGCATCGTTTTTTAAAAGTGGGGGGGGGGGGGGGGGGGGCAGACTCATCCAAAAAAATCTTGACAAGCAAAAGAAAAAAAAAAGGAAAATCCTTAAAATCTAAATCCATTGGGGGAGGGGGGGGGGTGGGGGAGGGGGTAATCCCTTTAATTCACACTGATTATTTCCTTATTTTCAGTTCAATTTTTTACATGGTCTCATAAAGGTAGGGGGGGCAACTCCATGTTAATTAAATTTCAGAATAATCTTTGTTGCACAAAAAAGGGGGCCAGGCACCCCCTGCCCCCCCCCCCCGCCCCCTAATGCTACGTGCCTGATTTCAATGGTTCAACTTTTGTATAAAAAGTTTTTATTTCCCTACCGTTCTCAAAGTTTTCCGGATTTAAATATTAGGATGAGGATTTGGTTTTATATTTTAGATAAGTCGTAAAAACGTTTGACAGCATATCGACTTTGTGATGGTAATGCAAGCTTTTGATATACCGATTTTACAATAAAAATGCAGAATGGATTATGATTTTAAGCGACAAAAAGCTGCCGAAAGACAAAAAGTAGAGGACTTATTTGACTTTGAGGGATGTAAAGTTGGACGAGGGACATACGGCCATGTATATAAGGCTAAACGAAAGGATGGGTGCGATTTTGGGGGTTTTTTTTTGCAACCTTTCAACGAACCTATGCGCATTTGAACATGTTGAATATTTTTTTAGTTAAGAATCAAAAGTGTTACATTTATAAGTAGACTTTAAGGAGCCATTGTTTAAAAAGTTATAGTTCCATTGTGTGTTTTGAAACTGACATTAAACGAAATTTTGTATATGTTATGTGTTAAATTGTATTTGGTAAATATAGTAAATGTTGAAATTGTTGTGTTGCACAGGTCGGAGAGCAAGGAGTATGCCCTGAAGCAGATTGAGGGTACAGGAATATCTATGTCAGCATGTAGAGAAATTGCTGTAAGTATGCTTTCAACAGGTCTAGGCAACCTATGTTGTTCGAGTAACTGTTTCATTTTTCATAAATTGATTTACCAGAAAATGAAATGTTTGTTTGTTAATTTTCAAGGAACTTTTTCCTATGCGTAAAGTTGTTGACGTCTTATAGATAACGTTTACAGAAAGATTGAGGTTTAACAAAAGATTTAGGTTTTACTTATGGTAAAACATGTGATAAAAAGAATCTCTCATGATTTGTAATGGTATATGACTTTTATCCAACTCGTCGTGTGTTTTCTATCCCATTGCCAAGGCTCGGGGATAGAAAAGAAAACACACAACTGGTTGGTTAAAAATCATATACCATTGCAAATCATGAGAGATCCTATATATATATATATATATCTTTTTCCTCTTTTTGTAGTTGTTGCGCGAGTTAAAGCACCCTAATGTGATTAGTCTACAGAAGGTGTTTCTGTCCCATCAAGACAGAAAGGTCTGGCTCCTCTTTGACTATGCAGAGCATGACTTATGGGTAAGATTGTTTCTATTCTTATTCCACTTGGTGGATGAAACTGAAGAATAAATTACGCTTTTTTATTCACATCAAGTTGCTAAAGGCGAGAGTAATATGGACAGACATGAACAGACATACATACACACACACTGTTGGCATCACACAGCCATTGAGCAGACATTTAAAAAAACCATACAGATTCTGTTAAACGTGTCAAAAATAGACCAAATTTTTTTAATATAAAATTTTTATTCATGTATAAATTGTGAGTCAACATTTGTTGGGATGTGAATCTGTTAGTGAGGGGTTTTAACAAAACCCACAAATTCAGACCACGACAAAGTCATGGTTCCATAGATTTACATACCTGGATGGCTCTTTGTTTATTTTCTTCAGCACATCATTAAGTTCCATAGATCTGCAAAGGCCAACAAAAAACAGATCGATGTTCCACGGAACATGGTGAAGTCACTGTTGTATCAAATCCTGGACGGGATTCACTACCTCCACGCTAACTGGGTGTTACATCGAGATCTGGTGGGTGCAGCACAAAGTAGAACAGACACTGTCTTATGTTTGAAGGGACTTTTTTTTATGTAGTTGGCTAGATGCTAAATACTGTAGAAGCACAAATCTTTGATGGGTTAAAATTTAGAATTTTTTATAACAAATAAAATTTCGTCATATCGTAATCTCTAAAATTGTTCAAGTATCAACTCTGTATTTATGAATACTTGGGTTAAAAAATTCATCATGGATTTCATTTCATTGACTTATACTGCCAACAAAAATAACGAAATTATATCCACAACGAATATTTCTACTTTTCCAGTATACAATGCAGTAATAGCCATGTACAATATCATGTTTTAAAAAAACTAACTGCGCAGCTGCTTGTATATTTGCAAAAACATACACTCGTTATTTATAAGCTTTCACCTAGAACATGAATTATTAATGGCTGTGATTGTAGAAGTGATGGATGTATTCTGTTGGCAGCATTTGTCTGTATGAATTTGTAGAATGGAGATTTCTCTGTGATTTGTAGAAACCTGCCAACATTCTTGTCATGGGAGAAGGTACAGAGAGAGGGAGAGTGAAGATAGGTGAGTGTTATAAGTGGGAAACGTGCTATTGATACATGTATATTTTGTATACTGTACTTATGTATACTGTACATGCATTTAATGAAAGGCATGTCAATCAATCCTTATTCTTAATAGTATGTTTTAATGATCTGACAAAGTGTCATTATTTATGTAAACATGGACTACAGGTACATGTATTAATATATAGAGAGTAAAGTTAAAGTCTGATGAGAACAACACAAGTCGCCTTTTCTGATTGTCAGCTGACATGGGGTTTGCCCGACTGTTTAACTCCCCTCTGAAGCCCCTGGCTGACCTTGACCCTGTGGTTGTGACCTTCTGGTACAGGGCCCCAGAACTTCTACTTGGTGCTAGACATTATACAAAAGCAATAGGTAAGGTTGTCCTGATTGATTCAGTGATCTTACAGATTCAAATGACTGGTGTTTTAATTACAAGACTGTAATTTTTGTCTTTTCAGATATATGGGCAATAGGGTGTATATTTGCAGAACTTTTAACTTATGAGCCTATATTTCACTGTCGACAGGAAGACATTAAAACAAGCAACCCTTATCATCATGATCAACTTGACCGAATATTTAATGTCATGGGCTTCCCTTTAGGTAAGCATGGGATATGGGTAATCATATTCTGTTCATTAGGTTAACAATTGATCAAAAACAAGAAGCTGTCCAATAGGTGTTTGATTAAAATACATGTATTTAGTTTTTTATGCTGGTTTTGATAAATGTGAAAAACAATAGCTACTTTAATACTTTCATGTAAAAATGTTTCTAACTTATTAAATTATACACTTCAATCATTACCAGAAGGTTCAACAGATCACCTGTCTGTATATTTAAGCATTTCACAGGTACATCATTTAGTACTCTTCAAGGTTCATGTTTTGTGATCTTGTTATTTCAACAGAAAAAGACTGGGAAGACATCAGGAAAATGCCAGAGCACAGTACATTAACCAAAGACTTCAAACGGTCAAAGTAAGGTTGCCCAGTCCACAGACAATAGACCACAATACAGGATTCCCAAAATTGTTCCAATTACCATTTCTTTTACAAACAAAATCAGTTATTTAGACAAATAACATTATGATTATATTTGTTTCGACACCATATTTGCAGTTTCAATATGATTTAATTCTAAATCATTCTTCATGTTTTGTTTATTTTTCATCAAAATAAATTTGTCACTAAATTTTAAAGATTCGTTTTACCTATCTTTTTTTCCTGTTGCAGTTATCTAAATTGCACGTTAGTGAAGTATATGGAAAAACATAAAATAAAGGCAGATAGCAGGCAGTTTCACTTGGTGAGTGCACACCTGTAAAAATTGATAGATTTTACAACTTATATGATATATATGACATCTGTACATATACCGGTACTGTTTGTTAAGGAGTGTAGAAGCAACATTGAAATGCTTTTTTTCGCTAATGAGATGTTCCTCAATTTTACAGTTACAGAAACTTCTGACAATGGACCCTACAAAGAGAATCACATCAGATTATGCAATGAAGGACCCCTACTTTACGGAAGAACCCCACCCCTCTCAGGAGTAAGTATGGGGTACAGGGTGGTTATAGAGACTTGTTATTGGTTGATTGACATTGTGGAATAATGTCATTCTCTATTGTGTATTTGTATAATGATATAAAGCTAAAGTTATTGTAATAAGCAATGTTTCCATGTGAAAGATTCTGGAGAGGATGTTTATCATCATGAAGTTGTATTAAATTGTATAAAAATAGCAAAAACCTGTTACTGTTGATGTAGAAAGAAAAATATGATTCTGTGTGAGTTGTTTGGATTTTTTTAACATTGTAGTATATTTGAGGGGAAGCCTATACCCTACCCTAAACGAGAGTTTCTGACTGATGAGGATGATGACAAGGCGGACACAGGAGCCAGTAAGGTAGGTCTGAAATCACAGGGGGACCAAGTCAGATTGTAGTCATAGTGTCCGGAGGCAAGCAGTTAGGAATACCATAAAGCAGACTCTCCCAGTTTTAACATGTTTCTTTGAAAAACTGGAACTTAAAAAAGTTATCATATTAATTGATGCAGTGCATGTATATAAAAAGAATTTGAGATATTTAGCACTTTTGTTGCAGTAGCAGATGTAAATATTAAGAAAGCATATAAACACAAAAACATACAAACAAGAAAGCAGATCTCTGCTGTTTATGGCTTGTGATTTGTAAGGGTTGGGGTTTACACTGTAAATGCAGTGTAAAGGGGTCTTATCTCTCCATGTGTTATATTGACCTGCTTTTTGCAGGCCACTGACCAGTCCTCTAACCACACCCAGCCAGCCAAGCGTGTCCGCGTGATGCCCCCCTCCACCACCAGTACCAGCGCCTCTATGGTAACTAGTGACTACCAGGTAACCCTCTAAAACTCTGACCACTTCCACAATGCATGCTGGTCCGCCATTAACCGTCGCATGATTTGGCTGTAAAGTTGTTGTCAGGCATAGTAACTCTGGAACACTGGCTGAAAGGTCAGGGGTTCGAGTTCCAGGGCTTATATCTTGACACACTGCTTCACTTTTATTCAGTTCCTGCTGACTTTTTTATTTCCAAAAAAGAAACAATCAAAACTTTATTATCATTGGAAAATTTATTTTAACTGTTTTACATTTGTATTGTACTTTGAATAGTGGAAATTAAGTTGATTCTATTGATGAGATAAAATTTGATGTTTACTGGGATTTTGATACATGTAAATGCTCCTTTTGGAGACAAGTTGATTTTCTTTGGATTGATAAATAATATATATAAGTGCATGCTATTAAAGTGGTCATATTTTTATTGTGTTGCCATTTCTGTATCTGTTTTGTTTATATGAAACATGTATAATCCTTATTTTATCAATGGTAGCAAAATCTCTAAGAAGTCAAATGATATGCTTGCTTTTGTTACCTGTACATTATTTACCATCACAAAGTGAACAAAATGTGAATAAAATGGTCTAAATGTGCTGTATAAGCATGATGTATATTCAATAGATGTAGCAAAACAAGTTTAGAATTGAGTTTATATTTGAGTGTTTGGTATTGTACATGTGCCTGTATTTATTTGACAGAGGGTATCACAGTTGTGGGAGAGATAACACCATATGCACTGCTCTCTGATGCCTGCTCTGCTGCGTGTGTGTTTGTCTGTTGATGTTTAACATGTTTTGTAGGCAATAACTAACATAGTAGGGTATTCAGAACTCCATTAATGTTGTTTTATAGGCTATGACAATGTTTTAGACAAATATCTATATGTATCTCAGAAATTCTGTAATTTCAACCTATAGTTTAACTTGACATTCTGGGGAAAATGGTGGAATCCCTTTTTTCAGAAGTTGTTAAAAATTATGTAGATTTTTATCATGAACTCTTCACAAAAAACATTATGATACAGACAAAGCTAAAAATGAACTGTTTCTTTTAAAAGAATGGTTTAGAATGACTCAACATAGCAACCCTTGTTTAGTAAGGACTGATATATAAATTGTGTATACTGATTTAGTCATGCACACATTCTCACTTTTACTGGGCATTTCTTTCAATAACCTGCTCTCAAAATGTCAAAAAGCCCAATAATGATGTTAAGTTGCCATTTTACTTTTGTGGGTTTTTCGCACTGATATCCACGTTTGATGATTAACTAAATCAAAATTTCTCCTGTTACTGAAAACGCTCTATTTCTTAAAGGGGCATGGTCACGATTTTGGTCAAAAATTATTTTTTTCGATTTTAATCTATACAATGCTTCAGTAAGGCATTTTTAATAGGCAACCAAAATTTGAATCTCATTTGTTGAGTTGTAGCGAGATACAGAGCATACAATTCTTCGCTATGTAAACAAAGCCTTTGTTTACATCTTGAATATTGAAGTGAAAATTCCAGTTTTAGACCTCAAATGAATGTGTAAATCATTAGTAACTGTTTATTTATGCTTAAAATGAATAAAAAGATAGACAAATCAGCTTGAAAAAGATTTTTACTGTTATATTGAACCTATGTAAACAAAAACAGGGCACGAGCCTTGTTTACATGAGAAGAATTGTGAGCCTTTTATCTTGCTTAAAACTGATCGACTGGCACCCAAATTTCATTTGATCATAAGAAATGCATTCCTAAAGCATTGTAAATAATAAAAACAGAGAAATAAAATTTGACTAAAATCGTGACCATGCCCCTTTAAATGTAATGAAACAAAATCACATTAATTTTCATGTGCCAATGAAATTAAAGTACCAATAATTAAAGAATTTTAACCAGATTAAAATTTTTGACTTTGTAGGGGAAAATAACATGCTTCATAAAAGATATTTTCAAACTATTTTTTGTGAGATATATTTTTCATAATTCAAACTCTGAAATCAAGGTCCACCATACAAAACTAATGTCAAGTTAGCTGTTATTCTTTCTGCTTTGTCGACTTAAAACACTGGACAAGATATATGTGGTCAAGACTAAAGGTCAATTTCCATGGCTGGCCGAGACGGATGCTCTCATGCAGAGCTGATAAATTTAGAAGAAAGACTTCATAGTTGAACCAATTACCGGACCTAGATACACAGTCATCAATTCTAATCACCCCCCCCCCCCTTTCTTAAAATAGCTCTTCTGTAGTGAAAGAAGCTGTTTCATGCAGTGAATTTACTAGGAACTACTACACTTGAGCATTTTTCTCTATATTGAAGCAGGGACTGTATATGATTGAAGTCTTTGCATGAGAACTCAGGGACGTATGTACCGTTAATCATGTCTCTGGAAAACTCAACTGCTTCTCTGAACACTCTTAGATTTCGGTGTCGCGTTGAGTTACTATAATAGCAAAGAACGGCTAGTTTGTGAATTGCACCATATTCCTTAATAGCCTCTGGTAGTACTGTGCTTTAGCAATTGATTCTAGATGGCAGACATTAATGAATATCTACCAGTGTTTTGCATTCTCACTCCCCATACTTAATTATATCAAAGAGAACTAACCACAGTACTTGTATTAAACAAACATATGAAAATCAAAAGGCAATCACTGTTGTCATGTCGACTTCATGCATTTTATGTAAATAGGTTTAGATTAGAGTAAGACATAATGTTAAATGAAAAGAAGAAACTTCAAAATTTTATGACTAATGAATACTAGTATAAATGTTACTCTAATGTTATTGGTTTAGAGCTTAGGCCAATAGCGAGACACAAAACCTTGGGTTTTATGCCCTGCTACACAAAATCCATTTAGTGCTAGTATGAACTGTTTATTACTAATTAAAACTAGCAGCAGAATTTAGTTCATTAACAAAATGCAGGACATTCAAACTACAATTGAAACAAGTACGGTAATGTCTGAAGCGCGGAAGTAATACACTTGGTATTTCAACCAACAATTCATCAGGCACTGATATGTCCTGATTGTTTTGCTCTGTGGTGTGATTATGACATTGTATGATATATATATAGCCTGATGTTAGTCGGCCGTGTAGAGCGGATCTTTATACGTGTCGGTGGTACGCAGCTCCAGTCATTGGCCCACCCCCCAGGGGGAGGGGACTTGGTCAGCGAGCTATGATGAGATGTAATGTTGACATGATTATTCTGTATATTTGAAGGGGAACAGCTGGCACTCACACAAGTCTGGTGTAAGTCGACATCATTTCTGCTTTCTTCTTCTCTTTCTGCCTCAGCCTCAGTCTCTTGTGTTTGTTATTCTGCATGTACTCCTCCACCCTGATCGTGTCAAGGTCACGTTATCAATGCAGAGATGAGCAATGACCTTGACCCTTGAGCTTCCATTTCTTTACCAACAAGCTAGAATTGCTGTTTTTAGAAAAAAAAATTAAGATTATCATGTTTGTATTAATATATTGTACATTGATTTGGTTTTCTTAAAATTGTGTTTACTGAAAAGCTGAAAAATCAAAGATAATTTAAACAACAAAAGTTAATTCTTGTTAGAAGATTTTACAGGCATGTACTGTGGCTATAATATGACCTGTGTGTTAATTTGATTCAGTGAAACATTGTTTGTAAGTGATTATGCTAATGCAGCCCTTAAAAATGCAGACAGAGCAACTTTAGGAAGTCTTGAGATAAAAGAAGTGAAGCACATCTTTGCATTTTTAACTGTTTATGGTATTCCGTCCAGCTTAAACATAGAGAAATTTTGTTATTTTAAATTGCAATAACTTATTTTGTCAAATATTAATACTGTTCTTATTACATGTATTAACTTTGTTAATTATAGTTTATTAGTTAATTAATAGTCTTTTTCAAATGTTCATTTAATACACAAAAATATATTCAACATTAAAACATTTTATAAAGATACTGGTTTGGTGGCATATTTATTCAGACCTGGTATGGTTTTTTGTGTGATTTGACTTAGACGCTTGTGAATAAATGTACGTATAAACGGATCACTGTCCCATCATAATTGTCCATCGCTAATTCATCACCGATTCCATCTGGTCTAGAATCACCAGGCCGTCTCCATGGTAACCAGGCACCTCTCCATTCATTTCATTCACAGACTCGTCACGAAAAAGGAATAATTTCACATTAACTGCACCCATAACATCTGTATATATTATTGGACAAATTCTCCAAAAGAAAGTCTACATAATTATTATGATTATACTAATACTGTAAACATGAATATGATAGAATGGAAATGTAGATGAGAAAATTGTATTCTTCCAAGTAGCATAGTAATAACTGTAAGTATGTGCCAGATATATTTGGTTTGAAAGTTTATGACTGAACAGGTGTAGGAACTGAATGGAATTATATACATGTATTTGTTGTATAATGTATATGTATCAGATAGACAAGATGGTTTTGTCTAAGCAAAGATTGACCTGCTTCTTTTGTAGCACATGCACAATGTTCAAGGTAGTCAGCAAGGAATGACCTTCACCTCAGGGCGGCCATCAGACCTCAACAACCTCTACAACGAACTACGGCCAGTCGTCCCGATTCTGAGAGTCCTGTAGCAAGTCTCATTCTGATGAGAATGTTTAAAAACTTACTCATTTATAAGGGTATTGTGTTCTTATTGAAAGCATCTTGGAAATTAAAATCAGCTACCAGTATTCTGTTCTCAGTTTCCCCGTAGTGACTTTCAGCTTGTTTTAGTGACCTTCACTTTGCTAAGTTAAACGCTGACTAAAGGTCAGATGTGTGTTAATATGGATGTGTAAGTTCAGTGAATGTATGTGTAATAACTCAGTGAGTGTGTATATGTAGTTGTCAGTGGTTTCAAGTCCATTGTATTTTAAATCATGTGGTACTCCTATTGAATATGCATCTGGGCAATTCATAAAGTCATTCAAATAGAGGGCAAACTCTGCATTTTTGTCAAATCTGATCGTAACATAATAAAATATTTAATGTAATTTGTGTTCGTCTTTTTACATCTATATTTGTTATAAAGATTGATCCACTTGTACATCTGCCATTTTAAATGGACAACTCTGTAATGAGGGCAATGCTTGCAGTATTTGTACACTGCATATGTTAATATTAAATTTAGTCATTTTCATACCTTGAATATTACTGATCAATGAACAATGGATTTAATATTAAACAGGCAAGATGATCGTTTATCAAAACAGTTTTCAATTATGCTGAAATTATGAAACAGTTCTTTATTTTTTACTTCTTGTGGACTTTTCTTAGTGATTTACAGGTATGAAGTTAACACACAGATCTCTATTTTAACTTTACTTTGGCTCAAAATGGGGAACACTGGTTTGAATTAATATTAAAAGCCTGTATGTAGTCATAGAAGTATGCCGTGTTGTTCTGGCACCGTAAAATTCCGCAGGCAAGGAGAACCCTGGTTTTAGCAACCAAAAACAAGAGAGCATGAACTGACAATTTTGATCTGTGCCTTTTCAAATGTAAAATAACAATAACTATCATTTCTTTCAAGTTTTATTTTGGTATTGCATCTACAACATTTTCTCTTCCATTTACAACATAGCCCCACAAGTCAGCACTTTTCATTTTCACTTGCATACATTTAAAGAAGTTTGAATTGTTGTAAACAATAAAAAAAGCTCATCTATGGTACATGATTTTTGTTCACTGCCAGTCTGTCAGTGTTGGCTCTATATACAATTATTCACAGAAATGAGGAACACAAATCATTGACATTTGTTGTACATGTACATACTTATGGTTTGTTGTACACATACACTATAAGTTTGTTGTACATGTACATCCTAAAGGTTTGTTGTACATATGTACATTCTAAAGGTTTGTTGTACACATACACTCTATAAGTTTGTTGTACACATACACTCTATGTTTGTTGTACATGTACATCCTACAGGTTTGTTGTACATATACAGTTTGTTGTACATGCACACTCTGTAAGTTTGTTGTACATGTACACTCTATAATTTGTTGTAAATGTACACTCTATGTACTGTATATGAGATATATCCCAATATTCAAAACGGAAGCCTTTGTTGTCTCTAACATTTTAAGACAATGATATTTGGTTTTCAATATACATGTATGTACACATCGTTAAAAAATATGATCTTTAAAAAAAAAAATTAAACTGTATAAAAAAAAACGATGGAGCATTCACTGTTGTTCCAGCAAACATTTCAATGCCAACTTCACTGATAGGCTTAAAATCTTTCTTTGTCTGGGGTCACAATACCCCATTCCTCAACATTTGTTTGGTATACCACTGTAACCTACTTGCTTCATGTTCAGTCTACAACCATGATATAACGACACCACATTTCACAGACACTGGTGTTAAGTCTCCGTTTATGTAACGACATTGTATTCACAGAAACAGGTGTTAAGTCTCCATTTATATAACGACACTGTACTTCACAGAGACAAGTGTTAAGTCTCTGTTTATATAACGACACTGTACTTCACAGAGACCGTTGTTAAGTCTCAATTTATGTAACGACACTGTACTTCACAGAAAAAGGCGCTAAGTCTCCGTTTAATCATCACATGGTAGCATATACAGGCTGAGTGTGGTATTTGGCCTCCTGAATTTCTCGCACCAATCGGATTCGGTGTAACATTTTGTTCATGGCCTCTGTTGACAGATTCTGAGTCGAGTACCACACAGGGCTATCAGGCACACAGGATCTCTCGGGGACCAGGTAGAATGCATCGCTGCGATTCTTGATGCTCTCTGGGCTGTAACAGCAAATAAAAAAAAACAAAAAAAAAACTGATCTTTATCTATTTTACAACAATTCATAAACAATTTCTACAACTTATATTAATATCTCTCGTTGGCACTGATGTTAACAACAAATAGAACACTACCAGTAGTTACTTCATTCTAAGATTGGAGTTACAATTATTATTAATTACATAGTATATTTCAAAGTACTTTGAATAATAAGAAAATTCTAAACATCAGTTTTTATATCTTTTTTCTTATCTTTTTTAAAAGCTGATTATCAAAGGTACATATCAAAAGATGTTTAATCAGCCTGAGTTTTTTTTTCTTCATGCATTGTTTCAACTTTTTCATAAAGTAAATGTGTGAGATTTTACACACTCCTGAACATGGATCTGAATTTCTTTTTCAAAAATGTTCAATAAAATTATCCCTTCATCTTCACTGTTGGAGAATTATTATTTTTGGGGGGAGAGGACGTGTGTTTTATATAAGTTGAGGATAACTGATCCATGTACTTGGGTTAACAACTTGAGATATCCACTACTCATGCCATTCAGCATAGCTCATAAAATACCTCAAATGTATGTGCATCATCAAAAGATGCGTATTGAAATTGTGTACAAAATAAAGTCTTTCCCAATGAATCGTGTTAATTTAAAGTGCTGAATGGGATACTAAACTGTTTCTTATTTCATTGGTATTCTAATGGGGAGGAGGGGTTATCCTGAGACCGAAGTAATTCATTCCAGTTTGTTTTTCTGTCATAAAGGCCAATGTACTCATGTGTGTATGAGTATGGCCAATTGACTATTGTTTTTCATTGACATAGATATGAATTATAAAAACAAACAAACTTGTTTATACAGATATGCTACACAAATTTTATATTTAGTACATGTATAAAGAAAGGCCAAAAAAGAAAAGCTTGTGCATATGAACTCAAGTTCAATCTCATTGCTTCTATATACAATGACTGGATATGCTTTACTTGAAGACATAGACTTAATTGTAGATTTAAACAGTTGATTAAAAATTTGAAGAAAATAATGAATAAAAAGATTAAGTGGTTTTTAAGTTATTTTTAGTACCAGAAAAACCCATATATAAAGCATGCAGAACAGTAAAACAGTGCTCACTCAAACTACCAACAACACCCTCCCCCGACGGTGTCCCCCTCCCCCTAACAACTACCAACTACACCCTCCCCCGACGGTGTCCCCCTCCCCCAACAACTACCAACTACACCATCTCCCGACGGTGCCCCCCCCCCCAACAACTACCAACTACACCCTCCCCCGACGTGCCCCCCCCAACAACTACCAACTACACCCTCCCCCGACGGTGCCCCCCCCCCCCCCCCAACAACTACCAACTACAATACACCCTCCCCCGACAGTGCCCCCCCCCCCAACAACTACCACTACACTACACCCTCCCCCGACGGTGCCCCCCCCCAACAACTACCAACTACACCCTCCCCCGACGGTGCCCCCCTCCCCCAACAACTACCACTAAACACCCTCCCCCGACGGTGCCCCCCCCCCCAAACAACTACCAACTACACCCTCCCCCGACGGTGTCCCCCCCCCCCCCCCCCCCCCCCCCAACAACTACCAACTACACCCTCCCCGACGGTGTCCCCCTCCCAACAACTACCAACTACACCCTCCCCCGACGGTGTCCCCCTCCCAACATGCTCAGCAAATAATCATTAGAGAAAACAAATTTTTTGTCATTTGGAAGTGGCCAAAGAAATGAAAGAAATGGCTTCAGTTTTAATTTATAACAATATTGAAAGTGAAAGAAAACAGAGACTCGTATGCTCTATTCCACTATTCCATTAACCATGGGATGCAAAATTGTAATGTTTCATATAATTTGAATGTGTGTGAAGAAATTAAGGATGTATCTTCCTTTCCATAATCAACTGAACTGTTATGTTTCATACACATGTGTACTGAGAGGTCCACAACTGTGTACTGATCATAATTATTCTTGTCTACATTTGTAAACGAGGCTTCAGGTGTTTCTTAAAAATAAAGATGATGACAGACATGATGACCAGAATCTTTGATTTAGAAGAGTGGCGGGTGGGGCAACACTTGGCTTAGTGGCTAAGCTATGAGATTGAACTTACTATTTTCTATAATCACTAGGCCTGCAAATAGAAAGCAAACAATCACATACATGTATGTAAAGCACAACATAAAGGATAAGATAGACATGGATTAACAGTAAGAAGTCTGCACCAAATAGATAAACAGGGATAGATCATTAACTTCCACCAGCTCTTGGGCAATGAAACCTAAACTTTCACTTTATTAATATTAAAAACGTCGTCATCTGACATTAAAAAGACATGAACTACTAATCGAACTTCGCTAGCAAAAGTACTGTATTTTTCGACAAATTACATGTCAGGTGTCAATAAAAGCCAATACAATCTCAATGTACATGAATTGAGAAATGATCACTTTCTTTTTTAATTCTTATTTTAATTTTATGCTTTTAATTTATTTATCATCCATTTTTGGAATATTGACAGTGAGATCAGACTTGGCTGCTATAATCATCATGTACATATAATAAGATAAATGTACGGTATGTTAGTTACAGCCTGTTTTATTCAAGCGAGTATCGATATCCTATTTCACATAGACATTAATATCTGCCTAAAAACAAGATTCTTATTTCATGAAATACACATTTCCTACAGAATGCTTATTCTGCGTAACTTATTGATAAACGCAACCAAGAGTTCTCAAATGCAAAATCAATAAAATTTTATTGTTTGTCAGAAGATAGGCATATGATTTTAAAATGGTTATAACATAGACCTACAATTCTAATATTAATCTGAAACAAGTTTGTTCAAGATTTTCTTGTTTCAGGAAAAGGATCATCCTTTAATGTCTATTCGTGGGTAACAACTACCGTACACTAAATAAATATAGATGCCCAACAAAAATCACAATTACCTAATAATCACTACACAGAGAATATGAAGTTTAATACTGAACTGTTAGACGAGATACATGTATATATAGTGACAGGGTGGCTCACTCCATGGTGTGAGAACATTGGACCGTCAGTAATGCTGGCAACACTTACCACTTAGAGAGGTAGAACTCGTACAGCTTGACTGGACACCTTAGGGGGTTATCTACATTCTCTGCTTGTTCATAAATGGGCAGTTCCTCTTTCTTCTTGTTCTTCTGAGAATCACCTGAATTGAAAGCAAGAGAATTCTAAAGGCAATTCATATCATTTGTCCTATAAATACCAAAGAAATGAATATTTAACCTCTCTTTATCATGCTCACAATATTTTTTGCTTATTTTTTAAACAATAAACATCTCAAATGATGAATAACAATACGAGCGGTGTTTATATTTATTTAGACAGCAGCCTACTAACAGGCATTTTCTGCTGTTTTTAAACTGTGTCCAGGGTCCATAGAATTGGGAAAATTGATGCGTAAACTGATGATATTGGGAAAATAATTTTTTTTTGTAAAAGTACTACTAGTTTCATTATTATGCTTCAATATATAAAGAAAAGTGAAGAAAAAGGCTGTTTTGTTGCATTTTTAGTTATCAGCAATGATAGGCATTGATTCTAATGACTTTGTTATAACAATGATATTTTTCTCTTTTATGTCTTAAAAAGTCAACAGCTCTTTCCAACTTCAATGAACACCTGATTGGGAAAAAAAGGTCTTGAATTGGTAAACATATTAATGATTTTTCGATTTGGAATGGGTCCAGCAAACGGACCCAAAAATAAACTAGGAACCCCCCCCCCCCCGACTACTCACTGGATGTTTTGAGGGGTGTGGGACAGTAGTAACGGAGGAACACACTCCGGCCGGCAGAGTTGCCTTTCCCTGGCGGGGACTTCTTCCAGTGCTTCATGATGTGTGTGAAGGAGAGCTTCAGATGGTCCTCGGCCGAGTGGAGCATGAAGTACTTGGTGTTAAAGTACACCAGTGTGTTCAGCAGGACGTGGGGGGAGTGGGCGCCCAGCTGTTTAGACTCCCACAGGTGCTCCTCCTCAATCCGGCAAACCAACTGACCTAAAGACAGAACCGTAATTGACTCAGATATAAGGTACATGCACATAGATTTAGACACAGATTTACAGGTAATATGTACAGGAAAGGGCAGTGATAAAATGTGAATAGAATTGAGCACAAATTGAATATGTACTGAATTGTTCACAGATAAATGTGTACTGGATTTTGACAAATGAACAGTTTTGAGTATTGAAGTCTTCATGATCAAACATATGACAGTCAGCATAATTTTTCAGCTAATGCATTTCTCATGAAAGCAGTGTAATGAAAAAACATTCAGAAGTAGAAAGTAACAAAACATGTGAGACTGATACATCAAAATAATGACAAACAAAATAAAAGCAGGTAGTGCTGTATATTCCGTACTTTACACAAGTACCTAATTGTGTGTTTCCACAGGATGTATCAAATCTCGAGAATATAAAATGGCAACATTAAACTGTTGATATGATTCATATAGTTCACCCGGGGATTTTTTTGTTGTTGCAGTTTTATGGATGTTAATTCCTAATGTTTAATTAGGACTCTACCGTAATCACTTACTTTCTATTGTCTTTATACATGTACATTGCATTAACATGTCCTTCAATTGAGATGCATGATTTTTGGCAGTCCTTACCAGCAGAGTTGACTTTGGGTTGGTAGGGAATGAGGAGCTCGTTCAGACACTCTGTAAACTTCTCATAGTACATGTCCGTGAAGATGTTGTCGATCCGACCATTCTCAAACAGGTACTGCTGAATCCCTGCTCAATCAGAAAAAAAAACGTCTGGGTCTTCATTCATTCATTAATATTGTCATTCAGTGCTAAATCAAAGTTTAAGATTATTACAGCTTTTACTTTTTTTTTTAATGTACATGTACTTCTATCACATAAATCATTTATAAAAGCATTGAATAAAGAAAAGTGAAACATTCTCTTACAAGACAAGATAAAGTATGCCCTCAAAAGAGAAATAATTCCAAGTACCACATGAAGACATGTTAAAAACAGGTACAGTTTGAATTCCCTGAAAAAAAAGTGGAAAATGATACATCTAATGTAAATTCTTAATCTTAAGGTAGAACTTACCTAAGCACAGGTAGAATATACTGTCTGGGGCGTACTCCTCCCCATTAGGCTTCCTGACCTCCTTCACAAACAGACACAGGGAATAGTTCAGTTCATCAGCAGTACAGCCCATCATGTCAGTCTTGAACATCTTGAGCTTCCCTGAGCCCTGCTTGGACACCTTCTCCAGCTGTGCATTCTTCTGAATGACCCAATGCTTCCAGGCATTTACCCCATAGGTAAATTTAAGGTGCATGTTCGCGTCAGGGGCAGGTTCTGGGACCTCTGGTTCTGAGGGTTCAGGAGTCGACTCCTCCATGGGTGGTTCTGGTGGCTGGTGGTTGTTGACCTTTTGACGTTTGTGGCGTCGCTTGTTTCCGCCCCCTCTCGAGGATCGTTTGGTGGAGCCTCGCCCAGATCTGGTCTCCCTTGGAATGTAAACTTCATCATCCTCATCTTGTGTGGTGGATTCTTCTGGGGGAGGTTTTGCAGGTGGAGGTGGAGGAGGTTCTGTAATAAAATCACACTGAATTTCTTCTAAAGAATATATTTTATCAATCAATTGAAAATCTTTCTTGATACCCAATTAATAACATTACTCAAAGGATACAAATTTTTTTAGAGAGGATTCAATGACAATTAATGAATAAGATATAAAATGATAAGCATGACTAAGATTAGAATCCTAGCTAAGCTACACTTTGGCCATCAAAAATTAATTCCTTGGTTCTCAGGCCTGCGCGTATCTGATTTCACATTGCACATTGCCCATTTTATCATTAAATGAATAAAATAAAATTTCAATAGTGCACTTGCTTATTCCGGAAAAAAAATATTCCGGATTTAGGACCATATTTTAGATACCCAAGTCAGTAAAACGCTTGACTTAATATAGAACATAATTGCAAACATCTCGATGATTCAGATTTAATTATAGCAATTGCAAATGGCCGCCGCATCTAGTTATGAGACGCTATGTTTAGTTATGATCACGATAGCAATGATTTTAGTTATGGTATATGAAGAAGAACACCATTTAACCTGAAATGCATGTAGGAGGAGAGTTACTGCAGCTTGAACTATACTAAATATCCCATTATGCTTAAACACATGGCTTTCTCAAGCCTCGTAATTGTGGTGTCTCATGAAGAACATGATGACTTATTTATTTTTATTTAGTTTGGGCTAATAAATCTAATACATTTATTGCAAGGTAACCTTTTATTTGCTTTAAAACATCGTTTTTTCTGGATTTGAATAAGAGTTGCACATTGTTAAAATAAAAAAAATAAAAAATACCGCATCCTTTTTTTATGAAATAAAAAGAAAAAATTGTCACCCCCCGATCGCATCTGTTTTTGAAAATGTTGGCCTGAGAACCAAGAGATTAATTTTTTGGGCCTTAAGTACTTTTCCCTTCTGTAACACACTAGTTTCTGAAACTACCTGTGTTAACAGGCACTGGCTCGATAGAACTCTCCAAATCCATGACTGGTTCGGTCATTTCTGACGCCATTCTCAGTGCCATCTGAAGCATGTCTTCTCCCAGGTCCCCATTACTCTCTGCCTTCGCTGTTGACGCCGTTGTCGTTGTTGTTGATGTCGTCGTTTCTGTCGCATCGGGCCCTGTGGAGTGGGGAGTAGGAGTTGGCGATTTGCAATTAGTTTTTTCTGAAGTACAACATCTTTGGTGAAAAAACTAATTTAAACTGTAGCACAGATTATTCTAGTCGAAAATAAATTTTGTCTTAATCTAGAAAACCCATGACAAACACAGGCTTAAAAATTCTGTGTTATTAAAAAATAATAGAACTTTGCCAATAGAATTAAACTCATTAGCATTAGTACTTTTGGACTCTGGCTCCGCTTCCTTTTCAGAATCTGAGTCGGACTCATTGCCAACACCAGCAACAGCTTCAGCCATCATAAGGAGCTCTGCCTCCAGAGGATCATTGGGAATTTTTTCTCGTATTTCCTGAAGAACAAAAAGCAGATGTGAAAAACCATAAAACTTGAACTTTTTCTTCTATAAGTTGTTGTATTTCCTTCCACACATTGAACTTATCTTTAGTTCCATAAAACTTTCACTCTATATCAAAGTGTTTTCAGATACCATTGCCACACTTGCGCCCATTACCTTGATATGCTTTAGAATTCCGTCGGCCGATTTTTTGGTGGTCGGTAATGAAGCACGGAATCGGGATGGGGACAGGAACAGGAAAGGGCACTGGTGTGGGCTGGGTATACATGGACATCGGAACCGGGACGTAGAATGGGATGGGCACCGGGATAATCACCTTCTCCGGCTCAACCTTCTCTACAGGGTTCAAGGCAATAAATCAGTACTGGCACATGTTGTACATATATGATAAAAACATATGCAAAATTGAACTACTTGTAATTGTATTTCTTGATAAGCCCAGGGGGTGAGACCATTGAAATCCAAATGGACTCTTCAATCTATAACCTTTAAAGCCAATACTGCTTTCAAATATGAAGGTGTTTGTAAAACCTGTTTGAATTTCTAGGGTGTAGGTGTCAAGGATGGGATAATGGTAATTTCTATTGCTAATTGAGTGTGATAAATTGCATATTTTGATGTAATTGAAAGTAATGAGTAATTGACCTATTTTTCACTTACATGTAATGGTAATTAATTAATTTCAAAAACGGCATGTAATTCACATTACTTTTCAATTACTTTCAATTACATACTGATGATTGTAAATATGAACAAGAAAGCTGTCCACTATCCATTGTCCCTTACACTTCCAATACTGTAGTACAAAAGTATAAAAGAATACAACTACAAGATCAAATTAGGAAGAGTACTTCGATGCATTTAACTTTTACCAAAAATACATTTATGTAAACACAGTTTTTTGATTTTGACTTTTTCACTCATTCACTATCTAATCTAATCATGAGGTTCCTAACTTTATATCAGATATAAATTTCAACGTTTCTAATCTTTAACAAATTTGTGAGAGACCAAATATTTTGATGGTATGCTCAATCTCTTTTGCCTAACAATTTAATTATTTTATTGAAATAATTATTGTTTCTGGTTATTAATTGTGTTTGATTAAAAAAGATCTGTTTATTTTACAAATAAAATCAATGTTATTTGAACTATATAAATTATTAATTCATGCTTTTTAATTGCCAGTTTAATTCATGCTTTTTAATTGCCAGTTTGCCTAGCGCTATGGCTTTAGTAGGGTTTTTCAGTTTTTGTTACAAATCTTGATGAGTTCCCGTAACGAGGCTGGGGGGTGGCTGCCATTTTAAAGCGTTTTTATCTTTATACAAAAAAGATTTTCACTTTAATGTTCTATAACTCTTAAATCATACTGAAAATGGTATTGAAGCATTTTTTTAAAAGTCAATTGATGGTAAACCAAGGGTTACAAGATGCAAAAAAAATCATTTCAGCTGTTGTTCAGCATTTTCTAACTTTTCAAAGGGAGGTAACTTGTAAAACTCTAAATATTTTGTTATAATATTTTCCTTTTATTTCTTTTTTTTTTTAATTTTACCCTCGAATTCTTTTTATAATGCTCAATCTTTTTTACACATGTATTGATTATTATTATTTTAAAATTTGGAAATAATCTTGTGGCTACTTTTTTTTTGTTTTACATATTTGCATTTGTATGACATATATATTTTTGGTAAAATTGTGATATTTTTAACAAATGTTTAGTTTTTCTCATTGTGTTAATTTTTTGTGATGTTATTGCTATGTTGTTTGCCTTTATTTATATTTTATATATTTTTCATTTTTTTTTTTTTACATATTGTGCAATTTCTTCAGATGCAATAAATGATAAAATTAACGATGATTGTGATGTGATCTTTCATATTAAAATGTCAACTAAGATTATATGAAACATTTCTGCAAATTCGATACTCCTTTATGACCAATAGGTGTGAATTATGCTTTTATAACAAATATAGTCTTCTCTCTACCCCAGATTTACATGTACTTAGTAACCTTTATTTTTCCAATTTATAAAGAAGAAATTAGTAGTAGTATTTTCAGTGTACCCGAAAAGACTTGTAGATATGATAGGTGTGGTTTAAGGGACATGGATATTGAACAGTAAATAATCATTAAATGAAAATGTAAATATGCGTAGGTGTTGTAGGTAACTCATTAGTAAATTTTCATGACAAAATTTGTACATGTCATATCTGCTTTAATTCAATAAATGTATTTTTCTCAAATGTAATGTGTAATTCAATTAATTACATTTGTAAAGTAATTGTAATATAATAAATTACACTTGAAAATCCCTGTAATGGTAATGGTAATTTAATAGAAGGTTTTAAGCAAATAATTGTAATTTAATTATTCACTTCTCTAATGGAATTGACCCAATCTCTGGTGGGCGTATTGTTTGCTTTCTTGTATTTCTTGACATGTACAAATCATTGAGATAAGAAAATTAGAATGAATGTGAGGTATTCACTGAATAATACCAAGACTGCATTCAAGTGTCAAACTGTTTGTTGTACCTGTTTGAATTCCTAGGGTGTAGGCGAGAGGTTTGCTTTTGTGTATCTCTTGACATAGAAATAAGACAATTGCAATGAATGCGTAATGTTCACTCCACAATTTTCTCTTTTCAGACAAAGTCTGCAATCAAGTATCAAGCTGTTTGTCGAACCTGTTTGAATTCCGAGGGTCTGCGTGTGAGGTTTGCAGGAGGTGGCTTTGGTCTGGAGGAAGGGTTTACACATGATGGACTTGTTCTTCATGGACTTTGGATAGGAAGGCTGTATCACAATCTGTTGTTGAATCTGGACCTGGGATGTCTGAAATGTAAACATGCTTACTATATACATGTACATTATTCATGCACGTTTGAAGTTTTTTCCAGAACATTTTATCCAATTTCCTAACACACCAGACCAAATGGTTTTAAATAATTAAATGAATAAATAACCAACCCTCTTGAATATAAATAGCTTCACAAATCACAATCATGTCAATGTATTGCTTTTTTGTGTCCAGGTGTAATTATATATATATGTAAATAGTGGTACGTCGCGTATATTTTTGTTGACGAGTAGGTAAGCAGCCTACCTTTGTTTGGACTTGGTTAGAGGGTGCTGTAGTAGACACCGACTTCAGACCTCCCTGCTGGCTTGCTATAAAATCAAAAACAGTCTGTACTAAATTGCCTGGTCTTAAAATTCTCTTTCTTTAATTAGTATAGATTTGACAATGGTTGAATAATCTTTATCTGCTGATTTATCATGTTTACAAAAAATTTAATAGACTCATAAATGTGTCGTCCAATCTATCGTAGTATTATAACATATGTAACTGGTATCCATTCTTGATATTCTTTTTTTGATTACCGATACTCTTATTACTTAGTGAGCATTGAAAAATACAAAATCTATGGGGACTATAGATTTTTATTTTGTTACCGGTATGTACATGAAGAAAATAAAAAAATGAACTAATGTCATAGAATTCAACAAAACTATGTAAATTAACAATCATAAGATAATCAACAAAGTAAACAAATTATTTGAATGGAAGAAATGATACAAATACAAGATATCTGTGAGCCAATGCTCACTTGTAATACCCCCGCTCTGATTAGAATATGCAAAATAAGCAAAGTCAACATTTAAGAAGAAGTTGACATCCAATTGGTACAGAAATATATACCAACGTATGGCATGCAAATAGTGTGATTAAATTTTAAGCATCTGCAATATATAGTTGCCGAGAAATCTTTGATGAAAACTTGTTTGAAAATTTAGGCTAAAAATATACAACGTCAACATTTACTAGGAAGTTGATGTCCAATTGGTATAAAATATATCCTACAATATTACATGCCTAAACTATTGGTGTATTAAAATTTCAAGCATCTGCAATGAATAGTTGCTGAGAAAATGTGACAGAAATTGTTGTTACAGACAGACGGACACACAAGGGTAAAACAGTATACACCCTCCTCCTTCGGAGTGGGGGTATAACAAACTCCAGCGTGTCAATACTTTGATTATGATTGAATACCTTTGGGGGCCAGGGATACAATGTTAGAGATGACTGGGCTGGACCCTGGGGCCTGACTCGCTCTTTGAGATAACTGCTTGGATGCAGGGGGCTGCTTTGAGGGTGGAGCTGAAAAATACACCATCATCAACTCAAAGTAACCATGTGATTTTAGTGGCAAAACAACTGAATGGCTTTAATCTATTGTTTTCTAGCACAGATATTTTTTAACGTAAATCCGATGTTTTCATATTGTTGTATCATAGTACTAAAGCAATCAAAAGTTTCAACATTGTTGGAATAAATAAAAAAAAAAATCATCAAGTTTTAACACAGTTACCTTAGCGTACAAGAAAATTTTTAAGAAAAGATAATGCACACAGGAATGTAGATGTACACAAAAATCTTGTCAGCAAACATGGTTACCTCTGGTTGCATTCCTTGTGACTGGAGCATTCTTCACCTGTTGCACTGGTTTGTGAGGTTGCTGTGGCTGTTTGACATGTTGCGGAGGTTGCTTTACAGGTTGCTGGGGTGGTTTTACAGGTGGCTGCTGAGTTTGATTGACAGGGGCCGATGTTTTATTTGATGATGCAGCAAACTGCGATTGAAAGGCCATCACACACTGGTATGAACAGAAGTTTCGAACTGATGCATCACTCATAGTCAGATGATACTGCGCGGGGACAAACTTCCGACAGTGATCACACACTACTGCCTGGTTAGAGGTCGCCTGAAGGTTGACCCGATACAGAGACAAGCAGTTCAATGAACAAAACAGCTGGTATTTGTTGTTTGCATCTACCCTTTCAATCATGTCAAAGTTGCCTTTCTTAGAGTTACACCAAGCACATGCCACTATTTTCTTTTTCTCTGACTTGAATTTGTTGACACATACAAAACTACAGAATCGTTTCTGTTGTCCCTCGAACTGGATAAACTGGGGCGCTCCGTCAGAGAAGCAGTATGTACCACAATTATCACAGGAGCTTAGTGTCAGTTTATTGGCGTACTGGAAGGCCGAGAGGCATGGGTCGCTACAGAGTTGGTGAGTTTTACCGTCCAACAAGATCTCGTGCTTCACAGTCGAATGCTTCTTACAAACTGAACATGGGAACTCTCCCTTTGGGAGAGTCTTTGACTTCTGTGCCCGCTCCACCCCAACTATTTCTACATCACAATTTGTTTTGTCCTCGTACTTCTGTAAACAAGACTGACTGCAGAAGTCTTTAAAGGTTCCTTCTTTTCCAACAGGCGCAACAAACGCATCAACAGATTTGGATATATCCTTCTGACAGCATTCACACAGCTTCTGCCTCCTCTTGAACTCAATGTAGCAGTTGTTACAGCAAAACTGCTTCACTATGTTACCATACCTCAGACAGAACTTCCCCTTGGCGCTGGCTGCTACCATACTGGCACAGTTAGTACAGGCCGCGTTGAGGGATCCCTGGAACTTCCCCAGACAATCCTCCCCACAGAAGTCCATACCCTGCCAGTTCAGGAATGGCTTGGAGGTTTTAATGTTCATCAATTGACACACTGAGCAGGTTTTGAATTGTTCCTGACCGGAGTTGTTGGTAGGGGGTTTCTTTGACTCTGTGCGGGCTTGCTTAGGGGTTGAGTTGGAGGAGTTGGCTGTGCCGGATGCCCTGAGGTATTGGGTGGGGTTGGAACGGAATTTTTGGAAGCAAGTGTCATCACACAGGTGCTTGACATCTCCATTGCGCACGATGTTATACTTACATTTGCCAATCTGAAAGCAGTTAAATAGAAAAAGATAAAAACATTAAGTTTAGAATTTTACCAATCATAAATTGTACGATGTTCAAACTTCACAACATAGACTGACCTTACTACAAACAATGCAAGTCTGAACTTTGCTTGGTGGTTTAGCTGATGTAGTGGCGGGAGATTTCTTTGCCTCTTTATTGACTTCTGACTTTGTTGGTTGTCTTGGAACCTCAGTCTACAATACATACGATGTTTACTAGCATTCAAATGATACAGAATGGGACATAACTCTTATAAACAGTTTACTTGGGGAGACCTCTATGATCTATTAGGTTACCTTTTCCTGATTGTCTTGGTTAAGGATGTCGGAGATATCAGTTACCTTTTCCTGATTGTCTTGGTTAAGGATGTCGGAGATATCAGTTACCTTTTCCTGATTGTCTTGGTTATGGATGTCGGAGATATCAGTTACCTTTTGCTGCTTGTCTTGGTTAAGGATGTCGGAGATATCAGTTACCTTTTCCTAACTGTCTTGGTTAAGGACGTCGGAGATATCAGTTACCTTTTGCTGCTTGTCTTTGTTAAGGACGTCTGAGATATCAGTTCCACCACTGACAGATGATATCTGTAGTCCACTTCCAGAGGGTACAGAGGGCTGCTTCTTGGCTAATAAAAAAGTGTAATCAAAATACTCAGTCCCTTAATGTTACCATTAAAAACAATATTTTCAGGTGAATATAGTAAACTTCAAGCAACATTTACAAATAAATACCATCATTTAACGCAAGTTATAAGTGTCGATAAAAAATTCAAACAATATCGATAAAAAATTCAAAATTGAGAAAAATATCTTACTGTTTAAAGGGAAATATTTCACCTCATTTTATTTCCTCCCCCCTTTGACTTTGTAGTCAGTGGGCAAACTTATGACTAGGTGAATTATTACAAACAGGGTTATCTCTTTTAATTAACAAGATTGAGTCTGGGCAAATTTAAGATGGAGCAAAACTGTTCACAGGAGTAGAGGGGTGAAAATAACCCTGAATACAGCACATAGCTTTCCATCATGCGATTATAAATAAGAACATGTTGTTAGAAATGATAACTGTCATCTTACTGGCAGGACTAACTCCTACAATGGCTATGTCATCAGAATCATCATCATCCTCTTTCTTCTCTTCTTCTTTGGGTTCTGTAATTTGCAAAAAAATATGTTTAAAAATTAAATTTAAAATCACTGATAGAAAATACATTTTACTATTCAGTAAAACATCAAGGTATTTTTAAGATTAAAATCATGAAGTTACATAGCATTAGGACAGAACACAAGCAAGTAGCATTTCAACGTGTCCTCCTCCTACTTACTTTTGGCATCCTCTTTATCATCAATCATGACAACATCCTCATCCGCTGGCGGACTGGTTTTCTTTTCTTTGCTTTCATCTGCGTCCCTGGTTGCCTCCCCTGTCACATCCTCAGCTGAAGTCTTTTCTTCTGTGTCTTCATTTTTCTCCTCAGGAGTTTCCACTTCTGTTCCTTGTTCTGCATCAAGCACCTCTTCATTTTCTGCAGGTGCTTCTACAGGTGTTTTGGATTCAACAACAGTCTCTATTGCATCAGAATCTGCCGAATTATCAGCATTTTCTGTTTTTGTCACTTCAGAAGTATCACTGCTCCCTTCACCAGCCTCTGTCACAACCTCGTGTGTGGGAGCAATGTCTGTCAAGTCTTTAGAAGGCAACTCCTCATTCACATCCCCATCCTGTGAACTCTCTCCAGACTTCTCCTCCACAACCTCCTGACCTTTGACCTCTGTCACCTCCTCCTCCTCCTCTTTTTCAGGCTCTTTTTCCCTCAACAGATTGTCTTCATCCATCTCTTCCACATCTTCACTCACAACCCCTTCAATCCGGTTTCAACAGCCGGTCTTCACTTTCTGATACCTCCATGCTTTCAGCCTCTTTCTCTACAGATTGAGCATTAGAACTGCATAAGATAGCATCATCATTATGATCGGTTTCCATCGCCTCTATAGCACCTTCATCTGTGATGTCTCCATGGAAGGTGCCTACTGAAGTGATGGTCAACTCTCCCACTCCACCGCCATGAGAATCAGAGTCCAGCACAGACTCCGAAACTTCTGAACTACTGGGTTCCGTTTCCACACTAACTTTAGGTTCTAAACTCGGGGATTCTGGCCCCACCTCATGTTCTTGTTCTATGCTTTCTGTATCCTCTGTTTGTGCTTCCTCGGATTCATTTACAACTGGGTTTGTTTCCGTCTCTGCCTCTGAGGAAATATCTAGAACAGTCTCTGTTGCTTTTGGTGGTTCTACAGAATCACTGGACTCTTTCTGTGTATCACTTAGAGAATCTAAATCCTGAACACATGTTGAATTATCCTGTGATGGCTGACTGTCATTCTCCGCAGGAATTTCTTCAGGCTGAGTTACCTCCTCTTCTTGGACTCCATTCAGACCAGCATCCTGCACCCCAGCATCCTGTACCGCAGCATCCTGTACCCCAGCATCCTGTACCCTGTCCTCCTGACCAGACTCCTGAGGCGCTTCAGTGAGTGGAGATTCTTCAACAGGGATGGCATGTGATACTACATTAGTCACAAGAAGGTTCATCTGCGGTGATGTGGGCTCCTCTGGAATCGTGGCATCTATTTCTATGAAATTTCACATTACATAACTTTAATGAACACAATATATACTCATAACAGTCATACTGGTAATCTCTTTGTTCAGTTGACCAAAAATCGAAAATCATAATATCATTTACATAATTTCAATTTAATATAAAATGTCCTCAAAATAGAAATCAGGTCATTTCTTTGTTCAGTTGATAAAAAATTCTTCTTCATGTTAAAATTTTCACATCAAATCTAGCATGAATGTAGAATACAGAACAAGAGAATTAATTAAGATAATGAGACGAATAATGTGCCAAAAATTTTGCATGGGTCTCAAGAACATCCCAGATGCAAATGTCTCATCGCCACAAATCAGTCCTTTTACAGTTCTTGTGTGTTTCTTGTGGACACTGTTGCATATAATTGTCATCAAGAACCAGTAAATCATGTCCAAATCTTGAATAAAAGTCTGACACTGCAATGGCGCAGATAAAAATTGGTTTACAGAAACTGTTGGGAATAAGAAGTGAATACCTTTGTCTGGTTCTGGGGGGACAGCCATGCCGTCAGGATCATCTTGATCCTCACCACTCCCATTCATCTCCACCCCATTCACTTCCCTCAGAACCTACCAAATAAGGCACTGTATCATAGATCTTGCATTAAACAAGACATATCTAAGCACATCTGACAACAAAATAAATTTTAATACAACATGAAAATATACATTTCAGAAGTGTTTTTTTGTTAACTGATCTACAAATTATTAAAAATTCATTAGGTAACTATATAAACATTTAACTTTTTTCAATTTTACTTTTTCAAATACCAAAAAAATAAAACAATGATGAAAAAATGTTTTAATAATATAAATTTTTTTCATTATATTAAGGTGATATTGGACACCTCCAAATTGTGACATATATCCGATCAAACTAAACAATAAAATCTAATATGCTTATGTAAATTTTTTCTTTCCCAAAATTGTAACATAACAGCATAGCGCAATGTATTAGAGTGTTAACTACCAATCTGTTAGTCATGAGTTCGAATCTTGATGGGGCTTTTGTAAATTTGACCATTCCAAAAAAATTTAAAACATATTTTTGGGTCATATTTCTAGAAATTTGAAAATTCTAAGACAAGGGAAGTATTCTGATTTTTGTGTAACTTTTATCCATATTAACAGGTGTCCCATACCACCTCAAATGAATATATATAAAACCAATCAAAGTATTCATCACATGTGCCCGTATGAAAAATCTATTGCTCTTAAAGTTTTGTTTTATTTAAGGTTGAATAACACATCATCACAAAATGGCTGACATCTGATCTAAATGCCGTTTCGTTTAATCAAAATAATTTTGTTAGCGACATGTAAATTACTCCATGGCCGAGTGGATAAAGAGTCGGCCTTCTGATCCGTATATCCCGAGTTCGCATCCTGCAGGGGCTTTTGTTGAATTTTTAATAGATTTTCAATTTTTATTCCCCAACTGCAAATTTTTCGCTTATTTGACATATGTACAGTTTAATTATCATTATATATCTTTCATAATCAATTAATCTACTGTTAATTTGAGTAACTTTTTCGAGGTGTGTTATTCCACACTAAAGCTTTAGTTACTTCCCTTTCACAATAAGAAAAAACTTTACACATTTTTATTTACAGCAGAAAATATTTAATTTAGCTTAAGAAGAAATTTAATGCAAAAGAAAAATTGTCGGCATTATTAAGTTTTTAAGTAATATATGATTACATATTTATGATCTTGTAACATTTAAAACAATGATCATTGACTCAGTACTCCGAGAGTTGTGCCCCTTTTTACTGTATGTTTCTGCCAAAATTCTCGCATAATGTGTCTCATCAAAATGAAATGCAAAGCGATACCCCTTTCAAATAGCATATACTAACTGGTTTGATCGGTGCCTCGATGTTTTCGTCTGTGGTGAGCCTAGGCTCGATGTCTGGATTATCGGCGTCTTCGACCTCATTCGACTCGAGTCCCGACATTTCGACTTTTTAACTTCTAACGACAATTTCTGATGATCATCTAACAATCAAAAACCTGATCTTTGGCGTTTAAATTCAGCCTCTGCTATTTCCGTAGATGCAATCACCGACATTCAACGAATATTAATGTTTTCCCTTCGGATTCAAGTCCTACAACCGCATTGTTTTGATGAAAATGGCGGCTAGAGCCTCGTTTTCACTCCGACTCGCACAGTGCGACTTGCACTAATAAGTTGGACTCGATATTCCTTTTATACCTATCACGAACTAGCAGACGTTTTGTTTGCAAGTCATTATGTTGGACTAGATGAAATAGGAACCGTTCTTATCTTAGATCTAAGCCAGTGATGCATTATTGTTTGGGACACTTAATTATGACTTTCCCAATTTTTAAATAATAACAGTTACAGGCGCCAGGCATAGCAATGAGACTTTATAGGCCTATGTTGAGAAATTTCATCACCAGTTAAAACAGGCACGAAACATCGGGGTGGGGGGGGGGGCATTTTGTCGCAGAAAATATTTATGTTAAATATACATGAAAAAAAAAAATGAATTATCGATTATTATCAAGGACCCCCCCCCCCCATTTTTGGAGACAATGTGAAAAATTAAAGTACATGTAAAAATAATAAAATCAACAGGAAAATTGAAGTTATAGGTGTACTACGCCACCCCCCCCCCCCCCCCTGGAAAAGGATTCATGGAATTTGCCCTTTTTTTTTTGTTGGCTTGTCATTTTTTGGATGAGCCCCCCCCCCGGCCCCCCCACCCATCCCAGTTTCAAAAACGATGCTACGTGCCTGTATCAAAGAGTTTTCCTACTGGACTTTTTATAAGTATGATAGATAGATGAGCGATTCCGAAATCAAAATTTTAATAAAAAAAACCTATAAATCCGTCAGTTCATATATATAGTCATAATGTATAGTTTCACCCCCACTCCCACCCCAATTCAAGGAAACCTATTCTTTCTTAGTGAGGTGGTATGGGACACGTTCATCTTGTGACGCATTATTTATCGAAAGAAACAATAAAATCAATTTTAGTATATTTTTACAAATACATGTAGTTTCTTTCCCAAAATTGTCGTCTAACAGCGTAGCCCAGTGGGTTATAGATCGAGGGTTCACGGGTCTGTAAGATATGATGTACGTATGATGTGAGTTCGATTCCATTGGGGATTTTCATAAATTACCTTGTCAACTAATTTTAAAACGGATTTTTGGTTAAATATAATGTAAAATTTGAAAATCCTAAAACGATGAAAGTATTTCAATTATAAATAACAATGTACTTTATTCTTTAATCCACATTAATATCGTCAGATGTCCCATAACACTAGATTTAATTTGATACTACAGTAAACAGATCATATTGAAAGAGGAATTCAAGTCTCGCACAGATCAACTCTCATATCCACAATCATGCAAAAGTTCAAGTATAATGAGAATTCAGTCCTTTTTTTAATTTAAGGGAGGGGGGGGGCAGCCCTAGGAAATTCTTCAATTCCCCACGGCCCTGTGTGAAAAGCAACATGGACATATGTTTGCTCAGAATGATGAAATGGTCATCACCCAAATAGTATAATTCAATTTCAATTTCTTTGTTAACCAATTAAGGGCCCTCAAGGGGCAACATGAAGACTTTAAAAGAATATAACAACCAAATTAAGATAAGTGTACGATTTTAACATAAAAATATTATATAAGTCGTTTTCATTTGTTCACCCATTTTATTTTTACATTCATCATCGTTCAATGCTTTTTTTCCTTAATATTGTGGACAATACTTAGGAACATTTTAACAAAGCCTTGGACTTTCAGTATGATGTAACTATCCATTTTTTGCGTCAAAACAATTAAGTTAAAATGATGCTGGTTTCAAGCGAAATATACACCGATTGTGTAGTCTTCAAAAGCCAAAGAGCCATGACTGAGTGCCCAGCAATGAAATAGACAGGTCTACGTCACATCGCCGATTTACACAACTACCCAAAGTCCAAGCTCTTGTTAAAATAGTTCTACTTTGGTCAACAAAATTTAAATTCATTTTGAGGAAATTACCGGTATAGCGTCTGTCTTTATGTTCGCGTCATGAAACCAGTAGAGCGTCGTATATATATGATACATGTAGTCCCAAAAAGTTAATGAGCAGCGGCTCTTTGGATTGAAATTGATATTTT
The DNA here is from genome assembly GCA_015776775.1 of Magallana hongkongensis. Classification (NCBI taxonomy): domain Eukaryota; kingdom Metazoa; phylum Mollusca; class Bivalvia; order Ostreida; family Ostreidae; genus Magallana; species Magallana hongkongensis. Next base: position 45,212,409 of record CM027471.1, read on the forward strand.
TATAGCTTTCGAGTTTTTCATTCAATAATCAATAATTTATCTTATCGTAGGCCATGCACCTAGGTCAGGTTGATCGATCATTACTGAGAATATCTGTTGAATCCACTGAAAGAGTTTTCTTTTAAATATTCAATTTATAATCAAATTTGATAATGTTTTTACACAGAAAAATCATTTTAATTTTTTCTTCTTCAATCTATGACGAACGGATCTCGGGCGAACAAATTTAGGGCGAATGGATTCTGGACGAACCAAAATTAAGGCGAACAGCGTCATTGGCGAACGAATTTGAAGGGCGAACGAACAAATTTTCATCCCTTAATTAAATTCTTTTATTTCATTCTTTGTTATAATTGCTCAAAAGATTATACTTTCCAGAGAAATTTTCAAACTCAAATCATGTAATTTGAAAGATATTTTTCATTTTAGATATATCCGTTTATATCCGAATGCTTCAATTCATTTCCGTTTTCAATCGACTTCACTAACGCTACACTGACGCCATTTTACTGACAAAAGAAAAGTCAAAAGAGAGGTGCAATTAATTAAACATGTCTACTACACCTAGTAAACCATCTCCTATGGATTTGAAAAAAGATAAAGACGATTCTAAATCCGAAGATAACAAAAACCAAATGCAGGGAAATAAAAGTAATCAAGATCAGGGAAGACAGCAAGACAACCGCGGACATGGCGGAGGAAATTTTCGTGGTGGCCGGGGTGGTCGTGGCGGGGCGGCGGCGGTGGAAGAGGCATGGGTAGAGGGGGCGGTGGGGGTGGAAATAGAGGCCGAGGGATGATGCAGCGAGGTGGAGGAGGAGGCGGGGGTGACAGGCGAGGGAAGTCAGGGCCAACAACAGAATCAGGGGCAGCATGGGCAGGGAGGAGGTGGGGGCAACTTCAGACAAAACGAATTCCAAATGAATATGTCGGCACACGACGCTGCACCAAGAGAGCCAAAGAAATTTACAGGGCGATGCAGGCTGTTCGTTGGAAATGTCACATCAGAAACGTCGGACGAGGAGTTCAAAAACCTCTTCTCAAAATTTGGTGAAACCGGGGAAATGTTCTTGAATGGTTCTAAAGGCTTTGGGTTTATACGTTTGGTAAGAACGTTAGAATAGATGTATATTGTTCTTTTATTTTTTTTAGTTTGAAATCTCATTGAACCAACATATTTAGTAAAAAAAAATAATGATAAAAGTTAATTCATATTCGAAGTCGCGAAGCTAATAGATCTATTGTGTCAATAAGTGTTTACAATTATTTGTTAAATTGCTGACTCCTGTGGTAAAACATGGAAATGGCATTGAAAATTTTGTTAAAAAATTACGGACGGAAAAATGTTATTATTTCTAGATGTATCACTTATTTTTACGTATTTACAGGATTACAGACATAATGCAGAGGCAGCAAAAGCAGCATTAGATGGAAGCCAGCATAAAGGGAGAACACTTCGCGTCAGGTTCTCGAACCAAGGATCAGCCATCAAGATCAAGAATCTCTCTCCCTTTGTGTCCAATGAGTTGCTGGAGATGGCCATGCAGCAGTTTGGTGATGTTGAGAGGGCAGTGGTTGTTGTGGATGACAGGGGAAGATCCACTGGAGAGGGGATTGTGGAGTTTGCCAGAAAGCCTGGGGCACAGCAGGCTCTCAAACGAATTAATGACGGAGTATTCCTTATGACATCGTATGTTGAAATTAAACAAAGATATATGTAACGTTTGATTTATATTGCTCTTGAGACAATAGGGTTTCTATCATCTTTGTGCAGGAAAATTAAGATATTTTTTTTTTATAAACTCTAAATTTGAATAAGAGGATTGGATTTTCTGCATTGAACTCATTGATAGTTACTGCAAGTTTAAACCGACATTTTTCCAACCATACATATTTTTGTGAAGGTCCCAGAGACCCATATCTGCAGAGAATCTAGAAGCCAAAGATGAAGATGATGGTCTCTCAGAAAAGTTCCTTCCCAGAAATCAACAGTACCAGGCAGAAAGAGAGAAGGAACCCAGATTTGCACCCCCATGGCTCCTTTGAGTACAGGTTTGGTCTGAAGTACAGAGAAATTGATGAGCTGGAGAAACAGCAGATAGAGAGAGTGAAACAGGAAATGGATCAACAGAGAATGAAGCTGGAACATGAGATGGAGGGGGCCATGTTTGATTTTCAGGCAGAACAAATCAGAGCAGGTACGTCTTGTGCAAACCTGGGCTGAAATTAGATATTTTCATAAACTGTTTGTTGAGAGATTACTTTGTTAATTTCATGTCTGTTCTTTAATGATGTGAATTGATGGGTTTTGTCTTCATTTGTTGATAGATTTATTGAGGCAGCAAGAAGAGCTTCGTCGCTTGGAAGAAATGAAAACAGAGAAGATGCGACGTAGGCAGGAATATGACTTCAGGTGTGTCTTAGACGAGTGTAGCTTTATAAAAAAATTTTATGTTATATATCGTATACTGATGGAAAATAAGCTCTTTTTTGCCTTGAGCAATATAATTAAAACCAAATATTTGCTTACATGGTAATATAAACCTTTCTGACAATCTTTGATTGATATATTACACTTGTTTCTGTAAGAAACTGATAACGTAACAATCTATAGGTAATAATATGAAATAGAAATTGTAGAACCTATATCTTGGTAAGCAATATTTGTAAATCATGTTTTTATAAAGCACAGGGTTCAAAGTTAGGTTGTAAATTTATTAGACACGTAAAGTTTAGATTGAATATATGTTTTTAGGCCCTTGATTTTTGTGGTTATATGAAGGATACTTGAGGTTAAATGTAGATAGTGTTAATAATACTTTACCTCTATGACACAACAACAAGTAGGGACGATTGATCTTGCAAATGTTAATTAATGTGAAATGTACTGAAAAAATGCTGGGAATTTTAATTTGTTGTTTGTGTGTTGTAGAATGGATGATGAGCAAAGACTGAATATGATGGATGATGACAGACAGCACATGATGAGGGGAGGAAGACCTGGCATGGACCAGGTAAGTGTTGGAGGAAGATTATCTGCTCTACTCAAACAGCCAGCTCCTAGAGGCAGCTATGTCTACTTGTAATGGACACTGCATTTGTTAAACAGGAATTTATTTCATAAGAATAAAAGCAGCAGACTAGCTCAATTTCTTTTACTAGAGACATTGAAGTAAGTTCCTTTTAACAAGCTGTGTTTAATACAATGTTATGATGTGATTTTTTTGTCAGCCCGGTGGTAATATGTTAAGAGGGGACAATCAGAGAGGGGGTGGAGGAGGAGCCCCCCTTCCTCCCCCACCCGCCCCACCAGCAGGCATGGGCTTTGACAGTCCCTCAGATCAGGTAAGTCATTTGTTTAAAGCACAGGGTAAATATACCTGCAGAATAGCCATCTGTTAATGGTTGAAGGTTGTGTTGTATGAGAAATGCTGGTGGGAAGAGGAGTTTATGCATCCTATGATGTTTGTACATTATGTAGAAAAGAGGTGCGAAGTAAATGACAAGTATTACGTGTTATCAGTCCCTGGAATTAAAGAAAAAAATCCAGATTTGGAAAGTGTAAATTGGTTGTGGTTATTATACACAAGGGGGTATGTCATGCTTACCGGTAGATAACTGCAATATCTTGATGTCCAGGTGAAATTTTGTCAGACAAATTTGACATGATTGAATGGTTACAAGTGTCTACTGTTTAAGTACCTGTATAAAACTACCTGTCAAGATATAATCTTGAAGTAAACATGTGTTAAGAATTTTCAAGTCAAAGACCTACAGTGTCGTCCGTTTTGTCATTGCTTGAAACTTTTCAAGCATACAGGAGTAAAGAGAAAAGAAGCAGAGGCTTAAAGTAGGGTTTGCGGCAACGAGAAATAACTCTGATTTCCGTTGTGATGTAACACCAGCAACCCTATATTTTAGATATGATGCCAAGATTATATTTTGCAATAATTGATTTCAATCATTTATTCTGTGGGGTTTTGTAATTAACTGTGACAAAGTAACAGAACACAAGCATTTTATCAATTTCCACGGAAAACGAAGTTGACAACATTTGGTTCTAAATAGTTTTAAAGAAACGCCAGATTACACATATACTGTGATAAGTTTTTCATGAATTCGGTGGACCCGGAAAGGTTTAAAATAAGTTGCTTTTATTTACATGGAACTATTTCAAAATTTTGACTTTTGTTGCAGTTTATTCTACTTTTAAATTGTTCATTAGAGATCGATAGAAAAGAATCACAAGATACATAGTAGCATTATTTCAGAACATTTTTAGTATAAATGACCTTTTGTAATTTAAAATGGGTCCATCAAAATCATTTTAATTTTATAAATATAGTGAACAAAATGGTAGGTAAATTTGATACAATTTTTGAAAATAAAATAGAAATGCAAGCCGTAAACCAAATTAGATTGGCTAAAAAGAATTTTATATTTAGAAATGTAATGTTAGATTAGTAAAAATAAAGATATGTCTTAGGTATACAAATTGTAAGAATTTGACATTTGTTTATCGTAAAAAAAAAAATAGAGGGAATTATAATGACTAAAATTTAAATAAGAAAACCCCTGTTTATGTTTGTTTTTTGTGAAGATATAGCCATTTGGTCAATTACAAATGCTAGAAGTTGATGTACAAGTTTAACGCAAGTTTAACAGTTTGTCAGAATCCTCAGAGGATATGGATAAAATAAATCTAGGTCAGAGATTTTTGCCTCTTCAGATTATCCTGGCTCAGAGCACAGACCAGTACTTAGGAAGCAGAGCTTATGTTTTCACATTCTTTCAGAGATTAAAGGTGCCACCTTAAGGCAAAACATACTGCCAAGTGCCTCGATGTGACATGTTAAGGTCCATGTTTAATGCAGAACATATCTAATATGCTCTTGATAATACTGAATGAGTCGAATCAAATTGCAACAAGGAAACTACTTATAGATTTTGGATTTATCCATATCTCATTTAATGAATGACCAGTAAGAAAAAAAACTGTACAGAGAGAGTTGTGTTGGAGTAAAAGAAGACGCAGTGAGAGCTTTGAGTATCAATTGTTGACGTGCACTACAAGGATCTAGCCGCCCAGCCACATAAAACAAAGGAAATTTTAGAGGATATAATTGAGTTCTTTTCATATGATTTAATCAGACTTGATTATATTTCAAAAAATTGTGCTGAAAACTTTATTTGAGTTTGACACAATAATGCTATAAATGTTTACATCTTCCTCACTAGATGCCAAGCAGTTCCGTTGGCAAAAAGGGAGATGATAGGGCCAACAAGAAAACGGTAATGTATCTTGTGATTTATCACTGCGGGGTGGGATGGGGGAGTGATGCTTTACTAGGAAAAGTGGGGTTCATTAATTAAACAGTTCATTCACCCAAAACCTGCAGGGTCATTATTACACCATTGTATTTTTACAGCTATGAATGGACAAACTCAGAAGCTGAGCGATCAAACTTTGTATACCGTTTCACTGTTAAATTTTTTTTTATTTTAAGGTACCTCTCACTGATGAATTTACATCCTTTAAAATTAAGAAATAAAACGTGAGAAAATTGGTCCCATAGATTTAAATGAGTTCACAGTATTGACAAAATATACCAAATTAACAGACAGTCAATGTTGTGTAGGTCGTATTGCTGTGATATGTCGGCTTTAGGACCCTTGCCTTCTGATTGTACTTTGCTGCAAAAGTTTTGACACAGCTGCATTTATTTGTCATCAGAAGTTATGAACACTACATAATTTGAAATGACAAGATTGGGGGAAAAATATAGATATTATATGAATGCATATGTGCAAACACTATAAGAAGGTAGCATGTATAAAGTTAGATACCGTAATGTATCGTGTATAATACGCACTCGTGTATAATACGCACCCCCCAAAGTTGACCAAAAAATAGCGAAAAAACAGCAGGTCCTATGTATAACACGCACCCAAAAAATGGCGAAATCAACGGCCACAATTTCCCCCAAAACAATCGATGTTTCGTGATAATTTTATAATCCATGCGCAATTTCTTTAATTTTGTGATCGGAACATAGCACAATGATGAAAATCGACGGCCGCCATTTTTCCAAATAACTATCGATGTTTAATGATAATTTTGTAACCCAAGCGCAATTACTGTAATTTCGTGATCGGAACATTGCCCAAGCGATATAAGAGTCAAAGTTCTTACAATTTTACTTAAAAAGGACGGCATGATTTACATGGGCGGTATCAAATATCATTAGAAACTTCGTAAAACAGTGGAAAAGTTGAAGATCATCATACGTAGGGAAGAACGGCAACCGAGCTTAAAAGTTATAATGTTTACAGATATAAACCAAAACAACATCAAAAAAAATGATTTAATTGATTAATTATAGTCAAACTCATTGATTGTAGTTAAATAAACATTCTGAAGAAACGTATGTATGTCGTATATCGTCATTATCAAGTTGTACAAATGATCGATGTATTTTTAGCAGTATCTTTGTAAGGCAATAACGTTTAACTGCATAACTGGACACGAAGTAATCAAGTTTAATAAAATCAGAATAATCGCTAATCTTCATACACTTGAAAACACCCTGTGAAGTCCGACACAAGACAGGTGCATGCTTCTGACACCGGAAATTGTTAAACAAACATTGACCACGCGCCGAGTCAACAGGTGATTGCTTACGAATGGCGAATACACTGGCGATATTTAAACTTGTTTTATGCAAGAAATAGTGTTGAGAGTGGATAAATATTTCAATACATGGAAATAAAACTAAAAATAAGGTATTTCTGATGCAGTAAATTTAGTATTTAGTATACACTCGTACAACTTGCATAACGCGCTATATCAGCAGAAAATATACACTCATACAACATGCATAACATGCTATATCGGCATTCACGTCTCCCGAGGTATTAAGAATCAAGCTTGAAAAAATGGGGTAAAATTTTAGTCCCATGTATAACACGCACCCCCCACTTTTGATCAAATTTTGGCTGAAAAAAAGTGCGTGTTATAAATACACGCGACATTACGGTACTCACCTTTTCATTGTTGGCAATGCATTGTTCTTCTTGCCCACCCAATATTCATACCACTATTGACCGTATCTTGTACTTTTATAGTACAATTTGATATACCATCATTTTCTTTCATCATTGTAGTGAAAAGTTTATTTGATTTTGTATGCATTGTTAGTACTTGTTTAACATTCTGTCCGTGTCACAATCATAATGTGATGTTATGAGAACTTATTCTTGTGATATTTGAATTAATGACAGATTGACATATTATATAAACCTGAATATTCATATATTTAAAATCTGGGTCAGGTATACATCTTTTGCATCATGCTCTACTTTGTCATACAGTTTTAACCAAAAGGTGCAGTGATGTCTCAGGAAAATAGGTTATGTTCAATGTACAGCTGGAATTTGATGTTGAATATTTGATGAATGTCCAGGATTTATCAATATAAAAATTGATTGATACACATGATCTGGCAGTGAAGGCCCCTGACAATTGTATTTTGATTTAATTTGAATCTTAAATACCAAAGGACTATGTGCAGTTTTACACATTTCTCGTCCCCAAAATTAAAGTTTCATAACTTTAAAAAGAAGGTTAAAGATAGTTGAAATCATGATGAAAGTAATTGTGGAGAAGGTTATCACCACAATGAAGTCATAATGTAGAAATGATGTCATGAAGATTGTCTTATTTTGAAAAATTAAGGTATTGGAACAAAATATGGATGTTTTCCAACGGTTTTTCGATTAGGAAACATCCAGCGCATGCTTGCTCAAATACCATTTTTAACTATAATGTGTATAATTATATGAGCAAAAAATATATTAAAATTGTACTTGAGCAGACCTGCACTCTATACTATCAAAGACAAAATGTGAAGAAAAAATGATAATATTTCATTTGTTTGCAAAGTTAGCCAAAAATGTAGCATAGCCAAGTTGCAGAAATTAGCAGATTTCGGTGATAAACAGCTATTGGGCAATGATGACTAATATCAAGAATAATTTGACAGACATTCTCTGTGCAAAGTTTTTAATATGAATATTTGATTTTGATACAATAACATTTGAAAATGGTTAAAATTTGGTGCAGGTAATTGACCATGTCAAATATAGTCCTCTAGTTTCATACTGACAGTTTTGATTGGTCAGAATGTGTTGAAACTTGCAATATCCCAAATTAATTACCAATGATTTACCCTTTATGTGACCATAAGATTCTTCTATCAGCATTTAATGAAAAAAAGTTATAATCTGTGCTGAATTTGTAAATAAGCTGGAATGTGTATTGGCATGCTCAGATCAAGATGCACTGAGTCTGATGGACAGGACAATGGAAATTTGAAGCTCATTGATGATATTAAAGGGTCAGATCCTGTTGTATTTGTAATAGTTTGCTATCACTGTCAATTTTCTGTGTGTAATGTTAAATTTTATTCTAACATGTAATGTGCAAATATGATGCAATTTTGTCACCTTGGAAAAAACACCTGTATTTCCAAAACTTGGTGCTGATCAATTCACAAAGAAATGAATAATTATGTGGTATTGTGTATACAGTAATTTCTACAAGTATCATTTTTTTTCCCGCTATCATTTAAGATTAACTGCTGTGGTAGTTAGTTGTGTTTGATTAATGAAGAGTAATTCTCCAACAGTTTAGATCTAAATTGCACATACTTGCTGTGCTTGAGATGTCTGTATTTAGTAACTGATGAATTTAATGAAATAAATTTGTTCAACAATCAGTGTCAAAGATGGTTTGATGAGATTCTGCTGTTTTGTGAAAAAGGATGAATGGCCATTTGTTCTTGGGCATCTCAACTGCACCTATGTAAAGGTTGTTATGACTTCATGATGCAATTGATTATACCTGTGTGAATGTTGTTCCATTAATGACTTTAATATGTAATGACCTAACCATGTAATGTAAAGTCTATTGCAGGAATCATCATTGTTGTATGTTAAAGAATTGTGAGGGAGGTTCAGAATCAAAGGGAGGTAACTGTCAGTGTGACAGAGACTGGTAACACTACAGTCCCTGATAAAGCAGGTGCTTGTTGGACAACATTGGAGAAAAGTAAAGGGTGCGATGGTTAATTTCAGTGATGATCTCTGTGGAGTTGAAAATGGTTGTTTGCAAAATTGTAACTACCATACAAAGTGTTGAAAATACTTTGATTAAATGGGTCTGCTGTTTATAAATGGTTCCACCAAAAATATCTAAATTCATTTACAAGGTACTTATCAAAGCTCTTTTTAATTTGATGAAAGTTCATGGATTCCATGTAAATATGTTTTAATAACAAAATGAATAAAAAGAAATTTATTTAAAAGAAGGGCGGTGTTTAAGTCTGCCGACTGCAACAGCAATATTTTAAAGGTCAATTTTAGTGTGATTTTTGTGTACCTGGTTTTCTATGCGAGTCTTAATTGCGTCGTTTGATTTATACAACATGAAACCATTTATGTAAGTTTGGGTCCCTATAGGTTTCATGATGTCCATCTAACCATCCATTCATCTGTCCATAAACATTTCTTTTGATTTGATAACAAAAGTTTTGAGAAGTTTATAAAAACAGAAAGACCCATAGAAAATTTTGGCATATCTCATGATGTTTTTTCATTGCTGCAAGGTTAAATTTCATGTTAGGTTCAGTATACATATTATAAATTTTACATGATACCTGGCAATTTGGTGTAAAATTGAAAGAACTTGAATTACTGCACAGCACGTGTATTTGCGAGTTTATTAAGGATACCAACTGTGTTGTCATGAATGATTTTTCGGGGGGGGGGGGGGGGGGGGGGGGGGGGGATGTGGTGATGGTACATGGAATTACTTAAAATGCCTTAAATATATAAATTGTATCCCCAAAGCTAGCATAATGTATTTACATGACCCTTTAGGTCTTTTTAAGTTTATTTGAACAACAAACATACTTAATTAAGACCTTTATAGTTTACAACAAATGTAAATAAAGTATAGGTTTTGATAAATCGACATTGACATTAAAGTTAATTAAGAACATGCTTTAAGGATTACATTTACTCAGGGTTTGAGAATTCAAAAAAATATTTTTACAAAGTTCAATACCTAAAGTCCAAAGTTGTTTTAAAATCACAAAATAAAAATGTTATTAACAAATATCAATATTGATTATTTGAGGAAGATATGCTATGACAAAAGTAGATTAATATTGAAAACTTTATTTTTTCATTTTCTCTTAAAAACTTTTGTTGCAATGAAATTGCAAAAATTAGTTTCAATGTGTTTTTTTATATCATTTTACATATTTTGTGGTTGTATTAAATCGTGTATAATTTTATTTCACTGGCTGGCATGCGATTGAAAAAATCTTTAAAATACATAAAATTAACTCAAGATAAAATATCTCGAAATTTTGATCATTGACCTTATATTATGTTAATGTCAACAGAATACAGACAATAAAACCGGTCAAAGGGAATCAATGGTTTGGAGCTCCTATTAGTCAGTTTTTTGTATTTAAAAAAAAAAAAAATTAGGTACAATTTGAAAATTGATAGAGGAAATTTGGTCTAAAATAAACTTTAAATATGAGCCTAAAACGATTTACTGTGGTTTCATTAATTTTCGTGGGTATCAATTTTCGTGGATTTTCTGAAAACCACAGTTTCAAGGATACGTAATTTCGTGGCCAATGATCCTATCAATAAAAAATGTTAGTTGAAATTGAAATTCAATGAACATTTAATTTCGTGGATCAACTTAACAACGAATCCACGAAAATTGGTGTTCACCGAATATTGATAAAACCACAGTATTCAAATAACAAAATTAGTAAAGCTATTCGTATTTTATCATTTACCAACCTACAAATTGTTTTATTATTTCTAATAATTACACATTAAAGAAAACCTTGGAAAGGGCGGACAATTTCGACAAATTTTGACAATTTTTTCTTTAAACTTTCAGAGGTCACTAGCATAAAAGGTAGGTCATTGACCTAGTTATTTGAAAATGAAAAATAGCACCGCAATACATGTAGTGGAGCTACAATTTACAGTCAGTAGTTTTTCGTTCCTATTAGTGGATTATTTTTTGCCCCTGCGTAAATGTAATCTTTAAGAGTGTAGATAATATTTAGGTTTTGATAAATCAATATTAACATTTAGTTGATTAAGAACATACCTTAAAAAAATTTGACATGTTCTGCATACATCCTGCTAATGAAGGAAAAATTTCTTGATATGAAGAACTGCTTTGTAACTTACCTTATGTTTTCTAGGTCTTGCACGAAGACCTGTTGTATTCATTTTATTATGTTATACATGTACATAAATGTTAGTTCCTCTGAATATCAATGAGCACAAATGTTATTTTTTAATGCTTACTGATAGCTGAAATAAAGAAATAATGCAATATTTGTATTTGCTGATGACTGTGAAGGTTGAATACCTGTTGTTTTGGGACTTTGATTTTGACTGTTCTTTGGTTCTTGTTGGTAGTAATGTCCAACATTTGATAGTAGTGTTGATCAGCCCTGTCACAAGTTACTCCCGAAAATGACCAGGAACCTCCCCACAAAGTGAAGATTGGCAGGTAAATATCAAGCAACCCCACTAATGAATTGTTTTCTTTTCTTTCTTTTTCCCCTTATGTTTACTTGGATGACCTCTGATGAACCTTGAAACGCTCCTGATGTGTGATTATCTGCCCTTTTGGATATCTGACCACTTTAATTATCATAAATCCGAACAAAACTTTGACCCACGTGATTTTAACCATGACTTCTGAATTGTCAATGTGCTGCTTTAATAGAATCGTTTCGATTCCAACCCTGGCAATTTTGGAGGCAACCCATCCAATTTCGGAAACCACCCTGGTGGCAATATGCCAAATCAAGGGGGAATGTTTGGCAATAACCGAAATATGGGTGGGATGGGGAATCGCAATGATAGGAGACGCGATATGGGAGGAATGGGCGGTCCCAGAGACGACTATGGAGAAATGAAGAGAATGCGCAGATTTTAAGCTTTGATATAATCAGGGATTTTCCCCCTTGAAAGAACTGTTGAGTTGATGACTGGTGATCTGATTTTAACAGTGCTGAATTTTTAGACATTTCAGTACAGTCATGAACATGGAAGTTTATGTAGCATATTCACAGTAACAATTCATGTATTTCATTTTTAGTGAAATTTATTCTTACTTCGTAAAGTACCTTACAAATGTTGTTTTTACAATGAATAAGGACTATGAGGAAAACAATTGCCAGCAAACCAGATAGAAAGCTGGCAGAATTTTATTGCCATGAGAAACATGTCATATAATTGTTTAAAAAAAATTAATAATATTGTTGTCATAATTGTAAACCTTGTGTCATACATTAATAAAATCATGTGTCTATTTAGACAGAAGTTTGTGATATTAATCAATTAATGGGAAAAAGATATCCTGCTGGTAGAAAAGTTTTCAAAAAATAAAATCTCAATTTGAATACAAATATATTTTTGTAAACAGTATGTTAGTAAATTGTAGCTTAAAATGTCTTAAAATATTTTGTATATTTGGTGGTAAATTTAGTAACTTTAATTATATCTCCAAACTGAAATATAATTAAAGGGTTTTTGTACTGTTTAGATGAAGGCATTACACTAACAGAGCTTTTGTTAGTATTCACCATGAATCGATAGCACAGTGTTCAAGTGCTCTAAATTGCTGATGGAATAATAGAACTTGGTATTATAAAATTACAGGAAACTATTTGATAATTTTGCTACATTTTAAACAAAAAACATACTGCTTATTGGATTGGCAAATTTAATTTAAAAAAAAACACCTCTGAGGGAAATTTTTAATTCCAACAAAAGCACTAGTAATGTAATTTTTGTGGTGTTGGGCTTATTTTTTCTTTGATTTTCTTTAATTCAATCACCCTCAAGTGTGGTATTCAAATTGTTTAAAAGTCACATAAATTGAGAAATTTTTGAATAGAAATTTTAAAGATTTAAGGTACCTCACTTCATCAGACGCTGCATTAGATATTTGTATGGCCAATTCGGTTGAATATTGTCAACGCTTAATGATTTAAGTATCAGGCTTGTGAACCACAGAGTTCAAATCATCCTGGGAATTTTCTTCTAATTTGAATATTGAATAAATTTTTTAAAAATTATATTTTCTATCCAAAATTGCATTATTTTTTTTCGCACATTTGATTGTTACACTTATTATGCTTCATGTTATCTATCAAAATACAGTGATTTTCTACTGATTTGAGAAACTTTTGCAATGTGTAGGGAGTCGCCTTAACTGTCTATTTTTAAGAATGGTTTCAATATCTTGTCTAAATTCATGGAAAATTGCAACTTTTAAATAAAGTATAAATATGAATTTTGCATGAAAAAGGGAATTTTATACAATCTTGCAAGTTTCAAAAAGGTCAACATTGTAGATAATCAAACAATTTTTACCTGTAATAGTAATGTAATTTAGAGTCAACTCCTGTATTTAGGTATTGACTTCAGACATAGATGAACCTCTGTACCACTACTAGTTGAGGGAAACAGCACAGATAATAATTCAGTCATATGACATTCAAAGGATTTCTTCTAAATACTCAGTATATCAAATTCTTTTGGATACTCAACAACAAAAGGGCATTAACCAGTTGGCATGCGGACATAAACAATGTATTATTTTTAGAAATCAGCTTGAAGTAATTTAACTTCTTAAAAAACTCGAATTGACATTAACATACGAAAAGGTATTCTTTTGGTTACTTGGTTTTCTTATCTTAGTTGAACAAATACTGAAAATTTTCTGTTTCCTAATTTGGATCAAAAGATATGCTTAAAACAAATATATGTAATTTACGATAGTATCCAAGACACGTGTGCACAGTAGTCTGAATTGTTTATGAATTACATACAAATTGTTTGTTTATTGTACATACTCAATCCAGGGTTCTATTGTATAGCTGTTCTTTTCCACTTGTTACAAAAATTTGAAAAAAAGCATGAGAGCTAGAAACATAAGGGGAAATAAATATAATGCGATGGTTTTAAATATAGTGTCTATAATCCTCTGTGCAGAAAACCATTTTTCAGACAAATAAAATAATGAACAATGTGAAATCTTTTTATTGGTAATTAAAAAAGTTAATTAGTTTGTTTTTTGTTGGTCACTATAACACTATGACCAACATCTTTCACTAGAAAAGTGGACATTTTGGATTCTGCAAATAAACTAGGTTGTATTGGCATAAGTTTTCAATCATAAAATGTGGTATATTTTTAACATTCTTATTAATGTTTTTCATTTATGATTCTTACATACTATTAATTTTGTTTATTTATTTTTGTACATCAATATGATAATTTATATAATGCATCATCTGATTTGTCTACACACGTGACAGGGTGAGGAAAATGTTCGTAAAAATCATATACCAGTCCTTAGGAAGTCGCGGGTTTTTTTCATTGCATTGATATGAAAAAAAGGTGAGATGAGCAAACAACATAAATAAACTTGGTTAAATCTAAAACATTTAAAAGTTATAAGCACTCTTTCATCAGATAAACAAAATTTTCATTATTTATGAATGCGAATTTATGAAAGAAATAGAAGATATTCACATGAAAAGTCTAAAAGTCAAACATTTAAGATGTTTTTGCTTTTTAGAGTTTAGAAACTATTGGAACTTGACGTATTTTATATTAACATGTCTTTAGGTATAATAGACAATTTATTGTATGAATGTAAGGGTGATATGAACGAGTATATATACTGAACATGTGAATGGATTCTCCCGAGAAAAATCATATATCCCTCAGCCTTGCCTTCGCAATTGGGAAGTATGATTTTTCTTGGAGGAACAAATCATACTTCATTGTCTTCATATCTACGTCATCATCATGCAATTAAATCATTCTTATATTCTTAATTTACTTTGAAAGTTAGAATGATTTTGATCAATCCTGATAAAAAAAAAACTGATCCTGATACAAATTCCTATAAATGTAAAAAATAATTTTGCATTTGCAGCCATAAAAGCTATTGAATTTGATTGTCAAGTTATGTAACAAACCATTATAGGTTTCTAATGAAATTGTTATATTCTTTCATTTGACAAACCTTTCCTGTCTATTGTGTGTTGTTATGAAAAATATGAACAAAATTAGGTTTTTGTTTTTAATTTCATGAAATGTTTAATGTTAATATTATTTTATTAAGAAAAGATGTCCTTACTCGGCATGATTTGTTAGATATTAATAAAATACATTGTTTTACAGCAAGCTGTAAACTTTACATTTCCTTACGTGAAATTTAAGCAGATTTTAAATATTTCTCATCAAAAATACAAAAAAACTTTGTATGAAATAATTCAGAAAATAAAACTTCCTTTGAACAACGAGAAATCAACCTTCAATAATGTTACTTTTAATCAACTTACCATAAAGCAAAATTTTGGTGAAGAATTCCACCTTCAACAGAAGTGCACATGGTGTAGGGACATCTACGCAATTCTTTGTTCCTAAATTATATCATTAATTTTGTTGTCTTGTTCATTTCAAAGACTAGTAATGAAATTATCTATTTTATTTCAAAAAATCAAAAAGAACTATTTAAAATCAATATTTAATGATAAGAAATATTGTAAATAGATTATAGCATGCAATTCTAGGCTTGCTGTAATACTAGTACTTAGGGTATAATATCATATTATTGGTATCTTTTTTGACGTCTGCTGCTTTTTAAAATTTCCCATATTGATAAAGGTAAGAACAAAGTCAGGTGATCATGTATTAAAATTAAACACTACACAGATGGAATACCAAAATCCCATTGAATCTTCCTCTAGATCTGTTTCGTCACTTTGTAATATTTTGTTATAACCTCTGGCTTTCAATAAGGGAAATATTTCTGGTGATTGGGTTCCCCCACTCCACCTGCTTGCTTTATAAAATTACTGTAATTGGTTACCTGTAAGTTTTTTAAACGCTATAATTTTACATTTTTTTAAAATTAAATTTATAAATATCACTTGATTTTGGAACATATACAGTAAGGCCATTAATTATCAAAATCCTGTAACGATAATTTCACCATTTAGGCTTGTTTGATAAACAAGTTCCATTTTTGTTACCGATGTGAATTCCGTATCTGGGCTAAAATGGACTAAAGATACATGTAATATATATAGATTATTACATGGCAATTTTTATATCGCATCCTATATTAGCCCGAGGTCGCGGTATATCCGCCCGAGAGCCGTCAGGCTCGAGGGCTGATATACCGCGACCGAGGGCTAATATAGGATGCGATATAAAAATTGCCATGTTATGATTTTTATATCATATACTTATAGAAAATATTAAAGAAACAATAAAAACATCATGTGATGAATTATTATTGTTAACAAATCGCTCTGTGTCCATATATTCCATCTCTGATAAACTCCATGAAATTTTTGCGCCAGCTGTTTGTATACTAGGTTGACGTCGACGTAACTTTTTGACGTCATACTCGGAGATCGGAGTTGAACGACGCTTATCGATCTCTACGTCATAAAAGCCGATGATTAACGTAAAGGGGTGTGATATAACATCCGAGGATTGCCGGAGAGGGGTGTGATATAAATCTAATATAACACCCCTAGGGTTTTTATCTCATACGTGTGGTGTATATTACCCGTGTGATAAACCTTTGCTATATCACACGGGTGATGCTATATCAAATACTTCCGGTCGGAACTACTTTTGACACAGCCCCTCGCTTCAACGCTTCAGCGACCTATTTTCGAAGATTTGCTAGTACTTTCAACATAACTATATCTACTACAAAAATTAATATAAAATTGATTTTGTCAAAGATTTAAATTACAAATATGAAGGAAAACACATAACTGCGTAGCACAGGCGTCGGAACCGGGGGGGCTATTGTGAGGGGGGGGGGGGGTTAGCCGCCCCCCCCCACCTTTTTTGCAAAGTTATTCATAACCGTAACCACAAGACCCTTTTTTCTTGTTTGTCAAGATTTTTCATAAATTTAGCCCACTTCCAACTTTCAATTTGCTTTGTGAAGTTTATAAAGCTACAAAAACTATCAAGGAGTTCATCCTGACGACGCGATGAAAACAGAGCGCTCTGGTTGTGATTATATACAAGAACTTACCGAAATAATGTTTCATGATACTTTTATTCCACCACCAGTAAGCATCCTTATTCACTATTTTCAATTTTGAATCATAAGGCTAGCCTAGTGTTTGTTTTATTAAACATCATGCATCAACAACTGTTCCTCGTTCGAGTCAATTCAAACTAACGAGCATTCGCAACTTTGTGTATGTCAACAAACTTGATTATTCAAGTCTTCTAATCGGAATTTCCATTTAATCAAGTTAAAAAGCCCTAAGAAAAATTATCTAGAGCTAAAAAATTATTTTAAGGTTTATTTCAGTGAAACTTTACATTAAAACAGTTAGATTTATCTCAGGAATGACGTACTAAATTGTATTGCGCAAGGTCACAATAGCCGCATAACACAACGTTGCATCATCGTTTTTAATCTTTGAAGAAAAAAAACAATTTGGGTCACACAAGGGACTGTCTCAAAAGCTTCATAATATAAATCAAATTGTATGAGATAAATAGAACATCTATAATTGTGTGATTTTATATTTGCTTTATCCAACTCGTTGAAATGGTATATTCGCTCGGCAAGCCTCGCGAATATATACACCATTTCAACTCGTTGGATAAAGCAAATATAAAATCACACAATATAGATATCCTCTATATATCACACCCCTAGGCGAATTTTCGGTTTATATCGCACAGGGCGGAAAAGGGTATATTTTCTATAAGTATACGATATATATCAAAATTGAACTTTTCACAAAATTTTGGCTCCAATAAACACTAAATAATTTACTTACAATATCTTTATATTTTTTGTTTATCTGAACGGATACATGTTGCTTTCACCATAACCGAACATGGACACGGGAAGAAATAGCAAATATAGACGTGACTGACTATCACGTCCTTGATAATGATTTTTTTCAATTTGCCTACACCATTTTTATATCATTGTATTTTAGCATCTTCATTCTCATAACTGTTTTTGATAATCAGAAACTTAACCAATGTGACTAATTTTAGGCGGAATTTTTTTGGAAACTTGATAATTTTCATGTCAGTAGTTAATTGAAATAATTTTCTTCACAAATTTGATCATGAAAAAGAACGCCATATTGAACTTTAATAAAGTAATTATTAAAAGGATTTTCGTTAGTTTGCCAATATTTTTTCATTTATGATATTTTTTCAAAATGCATGATTTATATATGTATGTTGTAATTAGTGAACAATTTCTGTTAAAGTCCTTTTTAAGAATCAAATACTCGTATGGCAAAGGATTGCGAACGATAGCATTGTCTAGGCGCCTGACTAAAAGTCATTTTTTTTAAATAATTGTCAAATTAAATATTTTTTTTTGTAATAATGTAATATTAATGTATATTTTCATTAAATATAAACAAAGATAGAAAACTATGCATTTTGGGTTAAAATAGCTCATTTCATAATAGAAACGAACGGAAAACGGATTTTTAAAAATAAATCTTCTTCAAATAGTCAAATATGAATTAAAATGAAAATTTACTTTAATTTCCAACGTAAACATGTGATTATTAAGTTTTTATGCATATATCGGCCGCTAAATAATATTTTCCTCACTCATTGAGAGCGATTTCAATGAAAAAAAATTATAAGGCCCCGCGTAAGCAAAACTTTTGTTTAAAAATTAATAATTTGATTACAAATTTTATTTTGATAGAAATTGATTAGGATTTGATTATACTTTTTAATAGAAAACTTAGTTTTTGAATATCTGAAAGAAATTTCGAAATATTTGGATGTAAAATGTAGGCGCGAAACGGGCGTTAGCGTTCGCAAATCTTAGTAGTGTAAACAAGTTTTGAAGATTGAAATGTTCTCGAGCTCGGACCAAGCAGCTTTAAATCAAAAGGCGTTTGTAATCAATTTATGCATCGACTGTGTGTTTGTTTGTTGTAAATGTTTTGTCCTTCCAAACTAGTTTTACCGCTGAATAGACTGTAAATTACTTTGTTTTGATAAATATTTCAACCACATACACTAATTATAAATTTAAAAAAGTTGGTTTTTTTGTTGTTGACAAAATTAACTATATTATTTATATTTATGAGTTGTAGAGAGTTGATTTTTCAGAGCAATGCTGATGGTAGAAACGCGGTCAATATCATTTTACACAATGAAGGGGAAATCAGGAAGTAAATTAGTTCTAAACTTATATGTGCTTATATTAATCTCTGTATTGGGAATATTATAAATGAAACAAATGTATTTGCAAGATTTCCAAAGAAAACTTGTAAAGTGACATTTTATCTGGAACCATGATGTTTAATATATTGTTTTTATTGCAAGCTTTATGAACAAATTTAGTAGACCAAAAAAAAAAAAAGAATATCATTTCATGGCTGCTGATAATGTTTCTTTATGGCATTTTGCATTTCTGTTTTCCGTAAGGGTTTGAATATTTTAGGGCAAAGATGTGAACACCATTAAGAAGGTGTTTTCTCATCTTTAATGTACCATATTTTCCAGAAGATTTTAAGTAACTTATTTTTTAAATTTGTCTGTTAAAGAGCACAACGCTGTGCTAATTGTTGCTTTGTTTCAAGTATGATTTTTATATTAAAAAATCCTCTCCAAATGACCAGTCTTACAATATAGTTTTAGGCATATCTGAGCTGAAGCCAGTAAGCTCTGGATTATATCTTCTATGTATCATAATGTCTATTTGTGAACTTTTACAGTTTTCTCGAGAAACTGTGGTCGTTATATGGATATGTTAAAATATCTTCTGAACCAAATAGGAGACTTGTAATATGGAAATTGCTTATAAACAGAAACTTAATATGAGAAAGTTTTGGATTTATACCACAACACTGGGAAGGGCTATCAGAATGGAACAACATGGCAAGGGGATGATGTCATTACTACATAAAATTTGGGGGTTTAACCTTTGGTTCTTTTGGAAGTAAATGTGGATGCTGGTACAGTATTTGTGAAAGTAAATGTATTACATTTGGCTGTGTATTCTATTTAGAAAGCAGCTTCAAAACATTGCAAAAATGTCAATAACTATTTTGGCGAACAATCGCACAGTTGAATATAACATTGTTTACATTAATTTTGTGAGGTAAAGATAATATTTAAATTTGGTCATTTCTTAACGCTTTAGAACGGAGGGGGTTACATTTTACAAGTTTACATCGAAATGTACAGGATATTACATATTTTTGTACATGTTTTAGTTAAAAGTGCACCGTTTACTGCCTTTAAGTGTTAGCAATGTTCTTATCTCTCGTCTTTTCAAAGTAATTATCTTACCATACTGCTGAATGGACAGTATTGAGTAGGGTTAAAAACTTTGTTTTGACGAAAAAATTCATTCATATTCATGTTGCAAAAAGTTGATTTTTTCAGAGCAATGATGATGTTGGAAATGCTGTCAAGATATTCAAGAAGGAACCCGGAAATAAACTGGTTCTTTGATTTAAGAAAAGGACAGTTTACGCTCTAAGTAGTTTGAAATTCATTAGATACTTTCTTTGGAACACGACGGTTTCACATATCTTCTTTTATTTCTGATTAATTATAATCACAAGGAACTACCAAACGCTCAGCAGTAGCTCTTAAAGAATAGTGTCAAAAATCGTAACCATTAACTCCAATTATGGATAAAAACGAACATATCCTGCCATACAATATTTCTTTTGAAAATCATCATCTTATTACTTAAACACAATTGCTGTAAGCATATTTGTGTAAAGGGTGATGGTTTTAGCACTGTTGATATACAACACCATTTTGGGTGTACATATCGAACAAAAACACTCTTCTATATATATGAATCCCATGGTTCTAAGAGGTATTAAGAGGAATGGATAATTAAGGCCATTTTGGGGCTATATTTACCTCTATATGAAGAGCTCTGTTGAAAGATGGAGAAAAATATTCAAAGCAAAAATACATAAACTTTTTCTTTAAATATTTATTTTACGGCCTTTTATAGACCTTAAGGACAGATGCAACGTTAGTTAGTTTTAGATAATTTTCCTTGATAGATTATCTGTTCATGAATATTTCGAATTATTTTAATAGAATGCAAAGAAATGCAATAACGCTTATTAATTAATTCATATATAGTTTATATTTTCATTTGAAAACCACATATCCAAATAGAAGAATATCATGTAACCAAAAAATTAATGTTGGAATTACGAAGTGGAAATCTTCACATCGCGGAGATAGGGAAAAATAGAAAACAATGGAAGATAGTCGCGTCTTACCATTAAATTGTTGACCATCCATCATTCTAAATTTGGAAATTTTTGATGTGCAGTAAGGTATAAGGATTTTCATTTCTATTACGGTAATGGATGCTGAGGAAAAACGTTTACAATATAAGAGTTTGAGATCTACAATTTCATCTGTATTGATATTATTTGTAATACTTAAGAGTATGATTTGCAGTCATGTATTATATATTGAAGGTAATGTTCTACCTTTTCCATCATAATCTCTCAAATACAATAAGAAGATGGGTGAATAAGGCGTGTAGAATGCCTATATGAGTATAGATAAGATTCCATGAAATCAAAATATGAACAAATCTGATAAATGCATTTCTGAATTATTGTAAACAATGTATATTTATCATACCATCAATTTATAACCCTTGAATTTGTTAAATACTTGGAATAGGTCGATTTGAACTGGCGTATGCGTGTCAAAACCTCCATATCATTTTTAGAACTTCAAGGCTTTTCTTTTGTAGAGTAGATCTGAGCTCCATGTTTTTGTCATAGCCTATATAAGGTTTACAAGAAACCAAACCGATTTCAATCAACATAAATGTGGAGAGATGACCCTCTACACTTTAAAAAAATCATTTTGTATCCCAACAATTGAACGTTTTAGAAAAAAGTACAAGTCCGTAAATTTGTGGTCGAAGTCGCATAGCATAGCAGTTTGTTGTAACTGATCATGAAATGGCTCATTGGATAGAGCACCAGACATTAGGTAACATTGTCGAGCTAGGGTTTTTTTTAGGTTGTGGGCTTGATGCCACCAAAACTATAGAATTTATTTTTTCCTTATCTTTTGTTAAAATACTCAAAACAATAATATACTTTAGTTAGAAATTGCCCTTTTGTAAACGTATTAATTATATCATTATCAAGTATATTAATTTGAAATTTTTTAAAAATGAAATTGTATTTTACAACTAAACCAAAATATCCATTTGCGCTATCTTATTCCTTCCTTTGTCTTCTTTATTTATTTTGAAAATACAACAAGCAACCCTGATGTTCGATCAACAATGATATATTAAAACACTCTAGTATTTTTTTTTTTCAAAAGTCAAATATAAATCTGAGTCTTAAAAAACGGTAAAATTAGTGTACTGTTGTCCAAAGAAAAGAAAAGGGTAACTAAATAGGGAAAGTATTGGAAAATCACTTAATCACTGATAAGCTGAAACACACGGAGCGGTTTTATTACACCTGAGAATAGGATGCGCTTACCATACAAACATTTTATAAGATTCACCGCGTCAAAAATTCTTCTGATTTTAAGAAAACTTCCTTATTTAGTGTAGATTTACTTTCGTTAAATCTTCACTCCAGAATCAACGATAATATATTTTTTTTAATTTTTGAAAGGGGGGATTGAGATCTGGGTTAATAATTTAGGACCAATTGAGGGATGCAAAATTCGTCATAGTTATATAGGAAAAATATTAGTAATATACAACCTACCACCACCTCATCCCACCCT
Organism: Magallana hongkongensis; assembly: GCA_015776775.1. Classification (NCBI taxonomy): domain Eukaryota; kingdom Metazoa; phylum Mollusca; class Bivalvia; order Ostreida; family Ostreidae; genus Magallana; species Magallana hongkongensis. Next base: position 45,235,317 of record CM027471.1, read on the forward strand.
CAAGGTGTTGCCTTAATTGGAATTCAGGCTTATAAGAAAATCTAGTAAAAAAAAAAAAACAATTTAAAAAATTAACGAATAACTGTTTCCACCAATGCTACCACTACGATAAGAACTGTAACACGTGAAAGAGATGAAGCATATTTGCCTCCTTTTGTTGGAGATTATTTCTAAATTTGAATCCTGATTTCGCAAAATACGGCCATAGAAAGCGGCACCACTACTGTGGAACCCTTGATATTGGTAAATGACTTCTACTTGGATATGCATTATAGTGGTTTAATTTTAGTGTGCTCAAATGATCTAGTTGCAAGTTACGCTATGAGAGGCAACCGACATTTTCAAGTTTGTGAATGATACAAGAGTTCCACGTACAGTAAGTAAATGCTTTGTTATCATCACTGATGACCCGGATGTTTAATTCTATAGTAATATGAATAATATGTTTTATTTCATTTGAAAAACTGAACATTAAAATGTAACTAAACTGTTCCTTCTATTTGCATATAAGATGTGATAAGGTTCAGAATTTTGAAGAAATGATTTGTTGATCCTCAAAATGTATGTTGAAGTCGTGATTGCAATAAATGCTGTGAGCTACTGAAAAAGTGAACTGGATAAATACATCATTGCTACCCAAGGGTCTCTGGTCCTTCATCTGAACCTTTAATGAATAGTTCATATTATACTCTTTACTCTATGTAGTCGGACCCTAATTTCTGATTGAATTTCATTTCGCTTATAAAGTCATAATAATGTTGATGAGGGGTGGGGGTGGCTAATTTTATGTACGAGTGGTCAGAAATGATGTCAGTGATTCGCTTATATCTTACGGTTCCTCTTTACATGACTCACTGAAGAGTTCTGATTTCTTGCAACAAGAGTTATTTACCCTTTTTAAAATTGTTTATCAAATAAAGTACTACAATGACATCATCCGTAATCTATTAAAGTTAATTTATTCAAAACTTTACAAAAGCATTAATAATGTACTTTATATTTCATCTCACCTCATTTCACTAAGCAAATGTGATTTCTTTTCATCAGTTCTTTGTGAACAGTTATCCAAACTGTACCTTTTGTTAAAATGAATGGGATAAAATGTGAAATGTGCACTTATAATCGAGGGAGGTTTAAGAATAAAAAATCAATTTAATGATACCGAGGGATCTGAAAAATATTTTCACAGTTTATATTTTCACAAAAGAAATTAAACAATGTTTATGTTTTTGAATTATTTTGTTGAAATATCTTTAAGCGAAAATATTTGATGAAGGGTTAATAGGAAACTCACGTTAAACTGAAATTAATTTAAATTTTAATTTCATATACATTTTCTCTTGTAAGCTGCCTTTGTAAATTGTTGAACAGTGTCATGGGACAAAAATTGACGATTCAAAGACGAAACCATGGAAAGTAATGGAAATTGTCCTGTGTAATGAGAGACTTTGAATTACATATTTGAGTGACTATTTATTAATTGCGTCTTTAAGAAATAAATAAAAAATTTTTGTACTTTTGTCGTAATAAATGATTTTATTTCTCCAGGGCCTGGCTTACGGTGGCTGATTCTACAGTTGTTCTTCACGGATCGTCTGACTGATACAACAAGAACCAGAATCTGTTGTCATCCATTCAAACCGTACCCTGAACCAAGCACTCGTCCATAGGTAAGATAAATTTTGATTAAAGGAAACTATGATAACAAGTCTGGCACAATTCAAATTCTGCAGGGATATAGCAGCGAAAATGACCCATCTAAAAAAATTACATAGTAAAATAATCTTGTTTTTCTTGGTTTAATAGTGACGTGTTTGCACTTGAGATGTGAACCTTCTAACACTTGGAGATTTGGTACTATCCTCTGTAGGACAATACCTGACCAACGGACACTCCTAACACCTGGAGATTCGATCCTATCGTCTGTAGGATAACACCTGACCAAGGACATTCCCAACACCTGGAGATTCGATCCTTTCGTCTGTAGGATAACGCCTTGCCAACGGACACTCCCGCTATGGACATCTCTACATTGAAAAACTCATGAGACTTTTGTGCGAGATTTTTTATTGACAAAATAGTGAAGGGTCTCCAAATAAAACACAAGAAGTGAGTATGTAAAATAAGCATGTATATAAAGCAAACACGTCCTATATCACAAAACCTTGGTATTGAAAGTGGTCGGCACACAAATGTTACAAAAGAAAATCATCTTTGCAAACTTGTCCTGAATATAAAGAATTCCGATTCAAATATATTAAGAAATATTATTGGGAAAAATTAAGTGTCCAAAATTATAAAGAATTATGTAATCTGGGGAAATATCTTCAATTAGCTTTAATAACAGCAATGGTATTCCATAATTTTTTTCTGCCGTACTACTGTGTCTTTATTACATACCAGACATTGTACCATACATAATGTAAATCATATATATATATATATACTCATGTTGTGCATAATACCTTAAAATGTATATCTTAAGCAAATAAAGAATAATATATTTAACAAAGCGCCCAGTATCTACTCCCAAAAGCTTGCCTCTACAAGGCAGCAAGTGCGAAAGTTTGTCTTACTGGGAATACTAGTAAAATAGAATTAAAGTCATTTCTTCTAATTTTAACAACAAATTAATGTTTGTATTACTTCTTTTAACATACAATTGTACACTGTATACCTTGAGATACATGCCAAATCCATAACAACAGAAACCCCGTTCTTACAATATCAAGGTTGTAAAGTCAAATGAAATATAATTAAACTCAAAGTTAACATTTTATAAATTGAAAATAACAATCACCTTTTTAAAAATGCATAAGTAAATATTTTGCAAGAATAAACTAATAAGCAATTGAGAATTTAAAACAACAACAACCTTCCTACAAATGCAAAATAAGTAAATATTTTGCAAGAATAAACTAATAAGCAGATGAGTATTAAAACATCAACCTTTCTACAAATGCAACATAAGTAAATGTTTCGTAAAACATCAACCTTTCTACAAATGCAATATAAGTAAATGTTTCGTAAAACAAGTAAAAATTTGTATCATATCATGAAAAGTAAAAAAAAAAAAAAACCCTGATTAATGGGCACTTTTCAAAGAAGTAAAAACTCATGAAATATTTACACAAGTAATAAGCTGGAAGGGAATGTATAAGAAAACAATCTTTATATATTTTTATATATATATATATATATATATATATATATATATATATGTGTGTGTGTGTGTGTGTGTAACAAATTCAAAACCTGTTCTAATTAATCTTTCACTGCACTTCAAACAATAGTTATCATTGAATGTTCTTCACATTAAAGATTAGAACCATCATATGCTGATAGCAATTTTGGAATGTAATAAAATATATTTTTTACAGTGTTTGGTGCTACTGTAAGAGGCTGCCTGCAGCTGTGCAAGTAAAACACCACTCGTGGTTTCCATTTACGTGTATTTGTATCATTGAATAAATAATGTCTTGCAAATTAAACTGGAGTTTTTAATCACTTCAATGATATTTAATTTTAAAGCAGAAAAATGATTAGGCAGCAGTATCAGACAGCTCTTGGACCTGTTTTCCTGTTTACAGGTCAGTTTCAGTACAGAGGAGGTAATAAGTAACGAGGCACATCGGGAAAAGTTCTGAATTGGGCCTACTAGAAATTGTCTGATGTATGTTGAAGTATAGTGCCACAAATTGATTTTCGGATAAAATGATTATTTACAAAATCTATTAGAAAAAGTAGTTCATTCTATGATTGGAAAATTGGACTTTCGAAAAATAATGATGACCAATGCAAACATGTACAGAAACTGAAAATGAAGACTTTTGTCTGGTCCAGCACAAGGATATTCTAAAGTATCAATACTGACACTGTAATGACTAAATACACGCAGTTTACAACATCTGTAAAACCTGCACCACAACATAAACAAGAATAGAATTCCTGGGTCCCCTGCCGGTCAAGCTGTAAACTAGTATCGACCAAGGCTGATTTAGGAAATTGACCAAGGTATTAGTGGTATAAACATTTGGTATAAACTTCATGTAAATCCGTCAAAATTTGTAGGCATGAGAGCGCTTACAAGGTTAATTTTTGGATAAAACGGAGTCATTATTGTGGTCAAAGTCCCATAACTCCAACAAAAAGTATCGACCAATGCTGATTTTTAGAACTTGACCAAAGTATTAGTGGTATACTAGTAAACATTTGGTATACATTTAATGAAAATCCGTCAAAATTTGCAGGCATGAGAGCGCTTACATAAAAGTGTGACGGACGGAAACACGGACGGTCGCCCGGCATTTCTACAGACACGTGCAATAAGTATTCGGTCACAAAATGGCGGCGTGTTTACGCTTGAAAACAAAAGTAAAAAAATAAAGTACCTTGTCCGACAATTTTAGCACTTCAGGAAGTAAAATTGTTTAAATTTAGAAATAAGTCACGTGGTATATCACGTGACACTTTTGTTTATCGTCTGCTTGTTAACAAATAAAGAAAACGTAGTTGTTATAGCCATGGGTCGGAAAGGAAAAGAAAGGGGAGCGGACGCCAAAAAAGTCATTGTGGATTTAATGCAAAGTGGAATTTCACGGAGAAAGATTAGTGAATTGTTGAAAATACCAAAATCAACAGTTATTGACATTTGCAAAAGGTTTTCAGAGACGGGTTCCCTAGAAAAAAAAAACCGATAAGCGGCAGGCCTCCAAAAATCAAGCCCCGGGATTATCGCAAGCTAGAAAAGTATTGTAAAAACAAATCGGAGGTGTTCCCTGTCAGATATTACTGCCAAATTTAACAAGAAAAGACCTGAACCAGTGAGTAGAAGGACTATTCAACATAATTTACATAAAACGAATTACAGAAGGAGTGTTGCTAAGAAGAAACTTGTAATAATGGAAAACAATAGGAAGAAGCGGCTTGCGTGGTGTCGGGGAAAAAGACAATGGTCAGTTGAGAATTTGAAACGTGTAATATTTTCAGATGAAAGTAAAATCATGATTGGCCATGACGAGAGAGTTCGGATTTGGAGGAAAAAAGACGAAGGATGGCGACCCGACCTCGTTGAGAAACGGAATTCACAGGCGATGTATGAAGTCATGATATGGGAGTGCATTTGTTGGGAAGGTGTAGGGACTATGACGCCTGAAGAAGGAAACATAAATGCTGCCAAATATCATTAGACATTTTAGAGGAAAACTTATGACCCTTTCTTGCTAGACATTTCCCCCAAAATGGATATTTTTTCCAAGACGACAACGCCCCCGTCCATTGAGCCAGATCAACACAAGAATATGTTGAAAGAAATCGAATCAACTGTTTAAGCTGGCCTGCCCAGTCACCAGACTTGAATATCATTGAAAATGTGTGGCTTTTCATTAAAAGGAAACTTCAATCACGCTGTGGTGCATTTAAATCAAAGGAAAATTTTATCGAGGAAATTCGGCGAATTTGTACTCAAATTACGCGTGCTTACATTAAAAGTTTGTATGGCTCTATTCCCAATGGTATCCAACATGTCATCAGACTTAAAGGACAACTAACAAAATATTAAACCGTTAGTAGTTGGGTTTTTTTTTATTTCATAAGTTTTGATAGAAATTAAGCGTGTTTTATTCTTGTGCATTCGTCACCAATGTAAACACGCCGCCATTTTGTGACCGAATACTTTTTGCACGTGACTGTATGTCCCCGCTCCGCGTTGCGGCGGGGGACAATAAAATCACAAACAAAAGACTGTAGAAGCTAGATCAAGACATCTACGCAATCAGCAAGTACAGAAGTCTGTACAAAATGCACAAAACTATTAAACGCAGTCATGCACAGAACACTGTAAGAACTGCACTTAGATATTGACGCAGTCATGTACAGAAGACTGTACAAACTGCACTAAGATATTGACGCAGTCAAGTACAGAAGACTGTACAAACTGCACTAAGATATTGACGCAGTCGTGCACAGAAGCCTGTACAAGCTGCACTAAGATTATGCACAGAGATTGACGCAATCAACATGAAAAGGAAAAATGTAGAAAATGCAACGAGACCAAAACATGAGAAAGTAGCTATAGACTGCCGAAAAACTAAATTTCTGCATAACTAAGTTTGTTCACACGTCTGAGTCTTCAGTTCTCTTCTTGTTGGCGTAATTTTGACGGGGGCTTGTTGCCGCAGCAAATATTTTCAAAAATTTACATATAAATAGAAAAGATAATTATGAAGTTGCCCCGCCCCTTTTTGGGGGCAATGTAAAATAAATGAAGCGTGAATTGGAAATTAATTTTATGATGTGCTTCTCCCCTTCCCCTCCTTTTTTTTTCATAAACGATGCTTGGTGTCTGCTGTCAGTTTCAAGAGAGCTATGAATTCTAATAAGTTTCAGTAAGAAATTAATTGAAAATTAACTTTAAAATTCTAATTCTTTAACCACAGTCATTTCTTTCGCTTAACAGTTGCTTTAGATTCCGCTGGATCAGTTAGACCTGAAAAGAAAATATTAAAAGCATGAATAATTAAGTGACAGTGAACAGAGACGCCAAAGATAACGGTCTGCCAGAAACTGATAATTAAACGAATGGAAAACAACAATTGTATAAAAATTGTGTTCTTTTTATATTCAATGATGGCAACATGTTATACATAGAAAAAAACTTATCTTGTGTTGAAAATTGAAAAATTTTAGCCCTAAAACGTACCAACATGTTTATGCTCTTAAAACCACGTTCAATTTTGCATACCCTATTACTGACCACTAAGAACGGGTACTAGTATTGGAATCTGGACTTTGGTTTCTTACAACGAACTTTGCTTTGCAACTATACGTGTCAGCTACAGTTGCAAAGCTAGTTTTAAAAAATCCCTGTTTCGATTGCAACTCCTACCTGCCGGTGTCCTCAGTAATGGTCGCATGCTGCTGTTGCTGCATCCTCGATCTCTTCTGCTTAATCTCCTGCTGCGATTTCTTTGAATCCTTTTGGTCTCTCGCTGCAAACCGATCATAAATGAACTTCTTCAAACTCACCAGGGCCGGGTTTCTTTCTACCTCTACAAATGTTGAATCTTCATCCATGCTAACCTCCATGGATATGGAAGACGAGGACGAGAGTCTACCCTTGGTGATGATCTTCGACTCCAGCAGCCTGTCTTCCAGGAAGTTCTGCAGCGAACTCTCACGTGATCCTTTGCGCTCAGAGCGCTGTCCCACTGCAACAAAATATTGATTATTGTAGAAGAAACTACGTCAGAATATGGAGGTGTCCTATACTTCTTTAGCAGCGTTTTACAAAAGCTTACGACCAAATTGTTGAATGCTTATTTATCACAAACTAGTCAATGTTTTATTCGGTTGGCAGTAAAATATGATACATGTACTGGAAATAGAAATAATTGTATATAATGGATTTACATATTTATTTAATTATTAGCTCAACTGAGCTGAAAGCTCAAGTGAGATATTCTGATCACATTTTGTCCGTCGTCCGTCTGTCTGTCTGTCCGTCTGTAAACCTTTTACATTTTGAACTTCTTTTCTAAAACTGCTCGGCCAATTTCAACCAAATTTGGCACAGAGCACCGTTATGAAAAGACACATATTAATTGCAGAAATGAAAGACCGATCTTTATTCAAAGCGGAGAAAATGTTGGGGAGGCCTAGGGGAGGTGGCAAAACGAAAATATAGGGAATTGGAAGTTAACAGTGTACCCCTACCAAATGTTTAGGTTTATATCCTGCCAAGGATTTTCTTATCTGAATAGTATTCCATAAAGGTACAATGTCAAAGATTACATGTATGCAAAAAGGTGTAAAATTCAAATACTTTTATAAAAAAAAAAATTGTTATTCTACCGAGGGGCCGTATGGCATAATACCTTTTAAACGCCCATTTAAAGTCATTGTTGCTCAGGTGAGCGATGTGGTCAAATGGGCCTCTTGTGGTTTTTTTTTCATCATAGTTCATTCAATGAGACTGAAAATATTTTTGACTTTGTCGCAAGTTATTTTGTAAAAATGCAGTCCTGGGAATTTTTACAACCGAAAATCGGCCAAAACATTCATGCCTGTTTATATTGGAGAAAATGACCCTTATATTTTTTAAAAATCAATCGATATGCCATTTTGAAATATAATCTGATCAAAAAGAGAGGTTTTATTTAGATAAACGACTCTCAGCAATTTCAAATCCAGTAAATCTTTATAATATGAACACACATTAATTTGTGAGGATGTACGGCAATGATCGTTTCATTTAGAACTAGCTGACTGAATCAACAACTTAATCTTTTTAAAGAGATGGGTAAAAAAATAGTTTGTTTTACATGTATCCTTCTAGAAATATAACAATAAGTGAAAAAAAATCATTCTAATATATATATATATATATATATATATATATATATATATATATATATATATATATTGTAAAGTATTTAATTGGTGGTAAGTAGCTGGCCAAGAATTCAACTTCAAGAAAATGAAAGTGTCAATTGGAAAAGCTTACAAAGTTTTATAATAGCTTGGAATAATCTTTTATCGAAACATATTTCATCTTCATACCGGAGCTAACAGTAAAATTCCCTTACTTGACCCTCCACTAGCGAATTCATCGATTCCCTCGTCATCACTATCGCACTCCATATTCTTAACTTCATTGAAGAGGTTCTCGCAAGCGTTGAAATTGTCCAGAATGTTTACGCCTTCGAAATTTTCCTCGATGAAATAATCATCGCTGCTTGTGTCTCCATATCGAGCTTTCTCTTTCGCTGGACACTGCCTGAAGACGTAGTTAAAATTCAGCCTCGTTTTGCGTAAAACCAAATCTTCTGTTACAGGAGTATCTGTTACCAGAGGAGGTTTAGGACTTTCTGGAACATTATCATCGGAATCAGCGAAGCTTTCTGACGAGGAGCAAGCCGAGACCGATGCTCCCTCAAAAGCACCTGCTGCTAGCATGGTCTGCAACTGGTCGTATGTGTAGAAAAACCGGGTGGTCTCTTTCTTACTTCTCTTCTGCTTCCTCTTTTCTTCAAACTTTCCACTCTCGAAGTCCTGTACGTGTAAAACAAGGTAAACCATTTTAACATTGTAAATAGGGGTTAATCGGAGACGCACGCAAAACAATATTTTCTTCAAGTTAGCCTCGTATGTTGTGGAATACTAAATGAAATAATATTTAACGGATAGCTCTGAAATAATGTTTCATTGTTTAAAGGACAGAGACAGATAAATATAATGCTTTTGGTTATTATACGAATCCATCGATATGCGGCGCTCAGTGTTTTATGTAAGAGTTTTGTTACAAAATATGATTTTATTTTATTGATATTGTATACTAGTACAGAAACATTTACATTTGACTTTTACAATCTTAAAGTCTGATGGGATTTCAGACAAAAAACGTTAAATTAATGGAATCCGATCAAAAATTTCAATGACTTATTATGATAGTTTTAAAATTGTTGTCGCAAATGGTAATAAAGAATGATATACCAATTTCAAGATAAGAGTTATTTCGTGTTAAACTAGGAAACCAATATATCATCAAAAATATCTTCTAATTAGAATGAGAAATAAACAAGAAAGCACTGACAACAAACAATTAATCAAAGATATCCTTGAGGATTAGTAACATTATTTATAAATATGTGATGAAATATTTCATCTGAGATATCCTGTAATCCATTTATTCAATAGTAATAAAGACAAAATGACAGCAATTCAAAAATGAAATATTTATTATAATTTCTCAGAACTAGATTGAAATATAAACTAAGAGGCATTTAAGAAGGAACTGCTGGTTATCATAATTATAAATGATGCCCTCTTTGTTGTAATAATTTAAGGCCTATGATATAATGGGCCAAAATGTTGATTGGCTATTATATCAATCTTTTTGATTACCTTATACAACTGGATGGCCTTTTCTATCTTCTTGGTTTCTTTGACTTGTGTCAGAGCCCAGAGGTGGGACCTCTTCATACTGGGATACTCGGGGTGGTTCCTGGGCAGGCCCCCTAACTTGATGAGGTGCATCAAATGTTCATAGTCAGGCGATCGCTTCATACAACTTGTTAATAGAAGCATCTGAAATCATCAAAAAACGAAGTAAAGACATAACTACATGCAGTTCAATCAATTTGTTCTCACATTGTCATTTGATTTTTTTTTTAATGATGTCCAATGTTATTATATTCAAAGGCAATTATAGCTTATCATTCTATAAAAGTACTTCATGGATACTTTATTCAAGTGTTCATTAAGATTGTTCCAGCAAATAATTTTTACTTTTTTTACTTCTTTTATTAAAACAATTTAAATCAAGATTTGGCTGATGGTTTTGGCTATTTTTAGACTAAATATAAATTCAGGGTTTAAAGATTTGGATTTATTTCTTAAATAATAATTTATATCTAAAAGAACTATTTCTAAAATTAAAGTTTAATCTGATTTGTAATTTGATGACCACCAGCCTCTTAAAATCCAATTGTTTCTGGTTTCTTACACTCATCTCCTCTTTTATTTTCAAAGTGGTCCCAGTACAAGTAGATTGCTCTCTCGATCCTCACCGTGGCCACATCATGCACCGTCAGTGTGATGGCTTCATGTGGTGGGGACATGATCTTCTTTCGAAGCTCATAACACTTTGAAATGTTGTCTTCTGCCAGCCCCATCTGTCTTAACTTCATTTCCACATAAGCAAGAGACCTCAAGACCTCGGCATAGCTGTCAAACTTCTCCATCTTGAAATGCTCAAAAAGTTTCATAGCATGGCGGAAATAGGTTTCAGCATACCAATAGCTGTGGTTCGCTTGCTCTTTTTTAGTAAGTTTCTCAAGTTCTAGACCCTCCCTGTATAAACATCTTCCAATATTCTGGATGTACAAAGGAATATCTATGTTGTTGAAATTATCTGATATTCTGTATGCAAACAAAAATGCCTTTAGATGGTTGTATTTTGATTTTTGGAGGTTTTGAGGAGTCATATTGGCATAGACCTTCCCAAGGGAATTATACACCAGAGCCCGATCAATTTTGTACTTTTTCTTTATAGCTTTCTCTAGCTTGTTGCTCCAAAGTTGTTTTGCGTCTTCCAAATAATGCATTGCTTCAAAATATTTTCTGTCCTGAATACAGAGTTTTCCAGCGAGATAAAACGCTGCTCCTGCCACCTCAGCTAGTTGTCCCAATTCATTAAATTCAAAGGGTATATTCTGTAGAGTCTCATTTAGTACACAATTTAAAACCTCTCCTGCTATTTCATTTCTGTCACTTTCAAAAAATTTCTTACCAAGATGTATTTGCCATAGAGCAGTTTCCAAGAATTTTCTTCGATCTCCCTTTGAAAGCTCAATACACTTTTGTAGTAATCTAAACTTATGATAGTCCTCCAGAAATAGGTCTGCAACTTCTGATACTCTTTTACACGTCAGAACTGTGCGTGACCCTTTGTTCCAGAACGCTGGAGAACTTTTCTGAATCAGTTCATAGTAAGTCTTTAAGTGAACCTTAAAATCTTTCAACTTTTTCCATGCCATTACACAATTTTTCTCAAAGTTTTCAAAAATTATGTTGTTTTTCTTTTCTACATATGCAATAAATAAAGATTTAGCTTCATTCACTGGCTCTTCAAATTCTACCTGATTAGCAATTTCGAGGAGAAACTTGTGAACTAGTGGATGTAACGAAAACTTTGCACTTTTGGAGGTTGTTGTTATGTCGTCGGTCTCTTCTTTCTGCAGGTCGTCAACTTCCACAAAATGTCGACTCTTCAAGTAAATCATGCTGCGAATAGTTTCAGAAACAATCGGAGTTGCTTCATTCATACTTTTTTCACCTAAAACAAAGGCTGCAAATGCCAAATCAAATTTAGCTGTCCCAAATACATGCAGTTTAATCAGTAGGTATTGCTTTGACTCGTCCATAGTTTTAAAGGTCTGGGTGAGACATCTGCTTTCTATGTCGAGGTCTATGAAATCCTCCAGATTTTTGGCCAGCATTTCTGGATGAACTTTTCCACTCCTGATGGCTACACCCACAGATTTAATGGCTAGAGGACTTCCCCCACACAGGTTCACAATGTTCTGACATACCTCGTTATCTGGAGCGAGCTAGAACAACAATTTGGAATGGATAGATAATTCTAATAATGCAAGGATTCAGGATTTTAAATGGAGTGTGGTAGATAAGGTGTGCTAAAGTTCAGCTACTGTTGTTGAATTTGATAATTTTGAATTATTTATTTGGAATAAGGTTTAATATATTATACACGTCTCTCTTGTACAATTTATAAATTTTCAATCAAAGTGAATTTTTCTACCAAAAATCAACTTATATTCATATAAGCAGTTACCATTTCTAAGAGCCCCACACAATTCAACTTAGGAATGTTAGCCAACCAAGTGACTAATTTTACAACATGTCAATGTGTAAACCCTAAATTAATAAACACCACCTATCTAGAGAAATGGGGTACTCAATATACAATGTTTTTTTTAAAATATACTTTGTTCGACAGCAGGTACTTTTTACACTATTTTCAAAAATCTAAATTCAAGTAATATGCACATCTCTACACATTTATTGATCACCGAGTACCTTAGCCCATTCCCAGACCTGTCGAAGAATCCCAGATATGCATTTGAGTAATCTTAATTATGGAGTAAATATAAAAGTTATTATAAAACTAGAGCCGAGCTCGTTGCAAGCAACGAGGAGGTCTTCCGTTATAGCTTCAATCCAAGATGGGATTGTCAATCAGCCTTAATAAAACCACCCCTTCTCCTTACACTTATTAGGATCACACATGTACTGATAGAAGGTCATCTTACATAGGAAGGTCATCTTCACACGACCAGAGCTTCTGCCCAATCATGGCTTTAGAAAATGAATTGGAACGCTTCAGAAGTTGATAGACAAGTTAATTCATGCCTGTTTTCTATGTAACCTCCAACTGCAGAGTATTGAAAAGTTACCACTCTCATAAAACAGATAAATGCATGTATGTGATAAATTGTGGTTATATTTCGATTGTATGCAAATGTAGAGGTCATGTGAAGATGACCTCTTATAGATACCTATCAGACCCTGACGAATGTAAGGAGAAGAAGGGGGGGGGGGTATGTAGCGTTTTTAAACTACAAACATTTTTATAGCATTGCAGATTGGTAGTAAACTATATACATTAATTTGTGAAACATAAACAAATCGTGTTGAAAACTCTACGTTTGTATGAATAGATGATGACTGTATGCATAAAAGGAGTAATTTGAATTTGATGGGTAAGGATACAGTCTTTTATCTGAATTTTTTGAGGCATTGATAATAGTTATAGTGAATTTTAGCTTAAAGACCTAAAAAAACAAAATTTAGAAAAGAGAAACGACGCACTGTACAGCCACTCCCTGCTTTGGGAAAAATGAAAAAGATTGCAAGGGTTTTTTTTTTCAGTCATACAGCTGCAACAATAGGAATAGAGGCTGTATAAACGAAGCATTGTATCATTTATTTGAAATGTTTTAACTGTTAATTCCCTATTATCTAGTTTATGATAACTTAAAAACACACATCATAAATGTATGTGTATTTAATTATTCCGACCAGAAAATCAAAGCCATTATGTACAACTGATGACAGGATATACAACCCAAGCCTTTATCATAGTGTGATAAACACAAAATCCACTTCGCTGATTCATGAAAAAACAGTGTTTTTAGGTTTCATAAACAGTTCGATTCCCTGTACTCATACTTACACCTCTACCGTTAAGACATGGAATAGTTAAAGTAAAATGCAGTGTTAAAATTAAAAAATTAAAACAAACACAAACTGTAAATAAAAGAGGACGTCCTCTCCCAACCGAGGAACGTTTTACGAGAGGTGCTCAGTGGAGGGATAACTCTCCCTATAATGTTTGGCCATGTAGGAACTCAGCGTTATTTTTGAAAGGATGACCATAATTTATCGGAAATCTTGACAAGCAAATAAATGGATCTTTAAAACTTCAAATCTTCAAAATTTTAATCCGTGAGGAAGGTACATGTTCTTGTAGGGGTTGTGAAGTAACTCTAACTTCTTAATTTTAAATTTTAAATACAATTCGTTTTAAATATGCCATTTTCTTTTTAGCTTTATCTAAAATGTGTGTGTAGAGAAGGGGTGTGTGAATGTCCCAAAATTTAATTTTTCTAAATTTACGTCAATTGGGGGAAATTTTGATAGGAAGGAAAAGTCGGCGGGATCGGGAGGGGGGCAGAGCTCCCACTGGATCAATCATCCTTTCTGCAACTTTAGTGCGGCACGTAGATCGACCTATGTTTTACAATTACTTCTATCATATCACATATACATGTTACTTACTTGTTTTTCATGTACATGTATTTATATTTGCACTCTCCTCATTGACATGTGTCTATTTGAATCACTAAATGATTTCTAAGTAAAGCTGCTGAAATTCTGCATATCTTAGTAAGAGAAAACAAAAACACTTTTTATATAATGAACAAAAATTTATGGATTCATATGCATAAATTATAAGAAGATGGAGTGAAAGTCACACAGGCATTATTTCTCCTGTTCTTTACTATTTCAGAGTGGCTACAACTTTACGATATCCCGTTTTGAAAAGTCAGATGTAAAATAAGCTGCTGGGTTTTAAGTCGATTATTTGTAACTTTGAGAAGTGCACCTTTTTTTGGGATACAAATATGTTGCCATTCTGTTAAGTCAAGTGAGTTATGTTCTAAGGTGTTTCAAAGAAAAAAGGAAACCGTCGAGACTTGCAGTACTCTGATGATTTCTATGGCGACTGACCGTATTGCATAACGTATTTCATTGCTTTTTAAACATGAGAACAAATACATGTGTAATTATTATAAATTTAGGATCTTTGACGTAAAACGTTTAACAGCAATGAGTTTGTTTTTACAATGAAGCAAACGATCATACAGTAGAACCACAAAAGTGATCAAGTGCCAGCTATAGAATCATAACAAAATTGTTTAAAAACTCATGTGAATATTTTTTTAATGATCACTGAATCCCTCAATTCCGTACAATTCTTTTATCGTACCAGCACCTACCGCATACATGTAATAATGTACCACAGAACTTTGATATTCAATTTAATATGATTTGAACGAACAATTTAGAAGTTTTTTGCAGTCGTATGTTTTCCTACGCCAGAGTTCAATATAGTCTCGTTCAACCATCGGCTGTCCGCGTACATCTCCGACAAGCAGAGAGTCAGTCTATATTTAGAGGTCGCATCATCAAGCTATCACCGTGACATGGTAT
The DNA here is from genome assembly GCA_015776775.1 of Magallana hongkongensis. Taxonomy (NCBI): domain Eukaryota; kingdom Metazoa; phylum Mollusca; class Bivalvia; order Ostreida; family Ostreidae; genus Magallana; species Magallana hongkongensis. The sequence continues at coordinate 45,250,611 of CM027471.1, forward strand.
CTCTTACTTGTGGGAGATTAACGGAGATAGCCGATCATCTGACTGAACGAGACTAGAGTTCATTATTGGTCGGATCCATACAATTTTTGAAATATTTCGAATACCGATACATACAATGTAATTTGATGAAATCAATTCTATTTTTTAATATTACACAACATGATTCATTAGAGGTTTTCTCGAAATTCTTGTCGGAAAAGTCCGAGAATTTATATTATAAAATGTGCGTAATTCAAATACAGATTATAAACTACTTGCCAAGCAAATTAACAGATCGATGATTTTAAGATAAACTAATAATCGATAAAATCAACTCCCGTCAGTACTTCAGTACTTTGATTTAAATTCACTTTTACTTTGTACACACCGCTAAATTTTTGTACAACTCTTAAGAAAACTTTTTTAAATGTACTTTCTACACGATTTTGTGTTGGTCGAATGTTAACTCCGGAGTTCCAATGCTAAATCAACTGTAAGTTTATCGTTTCGTCTTCAACTAAGGTAGTTGAATTAAAAATAAAACAAACAATTTAATAGTGGTGTTTGTACAAATTATCAATAAACATGCACGTGTGATAAGGTAGAAGCACACGAAACTACAGCGGATCACTTGTCCACTCGCGCGGGATATCCTCGGCTATGTGCGAGGGATGATCATCATTCAAAGGTATCATCTTGGTGGGGTTTTTGTGTTGATCTTAAACATTAAACATTATTTGTACAATTTAAGAATATATAAGACTTACAAACCCACCTTGATCTATGTATGACGATGCTTCTGATTTGGAATAATATCAATTTTACTATTTTTAGAACACTTACTTTATTTACACTCTATCGTTTAATTAACACAATTGAAGATGAAGACACTTTTATGGCATAAAATTAAAACAGTTCTTGTGTTTGCGGCTAAAACAAAAACATGTATGTAAGACGCGAATCGCGCATTCAATTTCATGGAAAAAGAATATTTATATTTTTTGTTTCTCGTTTATAAAGGATTGTTCACTATAAGAACATAACAAAATATGTCTGAAGAGCCGACATGGCTGAAAGCGCTAACAGTAAACAATTTATTTAATTTGGACTGTCGCATTCTGTTTTATTTATTTAAGTATATATATATATATATATATATATATATATATATATATATATATATATATATATAGTCCCCACAAGCATGTATACTTAAAAAAAGGTTTTCTTATGAATTAGGCATCCTATATGTATACCGGTATATTTTCTTTGATAAATTTATGTCATTTGTACGCACAGACTTTCGTTAACTTGGCCAAATTGCCGCGAGTACTGGTCAACACGTATTACTTTTTACCCTCATATTATGCAATACCCGAACACAAAATACAGTTTTATGAGATTAATAAAGTCACAAACAACACTTTTTGCAGCGACGCCCATATCGAAAAATTTACCGTTTAAGAGTTATAAAGCAAAGACTTCTAAAGAAAATAGACCCCTTATTTTAGGGGCTAGCCCCCTTTTTATGGTATCAAATGAAAGCTCTTAATATTCTGCACAACTTTTGTTCTACATGTGTTTGGAAAAAAAATTACAACTACAAAGTTATTGAGCAAAGATATAAGTAAAATTTAACATTTTTTGAAACATTAATTTCGATGTAATTTTTTAAGAAGGATACGTCGGTTAATCAAAGACGTAAAACTAGGAGGACAACGTTCAAGATGTCTACATTAAAGATTTGTAAATTAATATACTTGCTACGGATCAACTCGGAGCCTTTGCGGGTACACGAAACCCACTAAAAAAAATATTCAAAGGGGAATAACTCATTTTTTGCTATAGTGAGCTTTTAACATTTCCAATAAACCCTGAAAATTTGAATAAAATCTAATGACAAACAAGCAAGAAATTAAAGTTTAAAGAAACGTCTAGAAGAAAAAGAAGAGAAAAATAATAATGAAGAATTTCCAACAGAATCAGTACAAGGTCTTCCGTTGGAAACTGACATCTTGCAACAAAAGAAAAAAAAATTAAAACTTGTCAAATTTTTGGCCCTGATCTTAGGACTCTCATAGTGCAAATATCAGAGCTGTATTTTACAAAAAAAAAATTTAAACCATGCAAGTCGTATATATGTTTCTAAAATTTCACTGAATAAACAAAATTTATTTTCCAAAAAAATTTTATTCACAAAACTTTTGATTTCTATAATCATATTTTACAACCATAAGAATAAAGCATTGATTAATTTCCATCAAATAGCGTGCATTTATATGGTTTTAAGTCGTTGTTCTTTTGTAAAATGCTGCCCAAAAAGTTTCCAAATTATGTTTACCTTTCTACAAAGATGCATTATACTAAATTTGAAAAGAATTGGCCATGTAATTAAGAATGTTCATTAGTTAAAGCACGGCACAAGACGACGTACGAAAATCAATTGCAATAGGTCAAATGAGTGACTCAGGTGACCTAATAAAAAACAGACTAACAGTGAGTGGTCTTCTACAGCTGGCTTTGAGCAGGTTCACTCCATCCTTTAGTTTTAACTTGGAGAGTTCTACCTCATACATCAGACCACTAAGTCGCTCGGCACCTCGAGATATTTTTTGACTGGCAGTTGTGCGTAGTTTATCCTCGGGAACTAGTTTTTGTCGTAGAGTCACCAGTATACGAACCTACCAGTCCAACCAAAATTTAAAAATCAGTGTTTATATTTTACATATTCAGAACTGTTTTTCTGTCTGCCTATACTAAAATTTTCTCAATCATAAGCCTATTTAACTTGTCAATATGAGCACATCTAACCTATCTAACCTCTGTCTAATAATTAACAAGGGATCATAACCAGTTGTAATTTGATTTTAGCTGAAAAAAGAGGAGATATGGAGGGTACTTCTAAACAAGAGGCCAATAGGCCTTAACGGTCATCTGAGTAGCATATAACCCATACACAAACTTGTCGAGGAGTCTCATATATTAATTTCATTGGGTTTCATTCTGGAGTAGAAAAATTATAACTTTGTAATGACGACCACCTACCTGCCTGAAATCTTTCAAAAAGAACTATGAAACCTATAATTTTGGCGAAAAACTTAAAGATCTGGTCCACAAAATCATAAATTCAGTTTTCCTTTCAGGTGTGTGGGAGCAAAGAACATAATTTCTAAACATTATATTCATTAACACCTATACATCCATTTTGGCCCTGCCCTAGAGTCAAAATCCATACTCCAGGGGACATGAAATTAAAAATTTTAGTAGAGGACTTCCTGGTAAACATAATAATGGAGTCAGTTTTTCATACAGATGTGTGAGAATAGAGAAGAAAATTTTAAAACATTATATGCATTAACACTATATTGCCATATTGCCCCCCCCCCCCCCATGTCCTGAACCCCCGACCAAAGGGCCATGAATTTCACAATTTAGGTAGAGGAGTTAGTGGACCTCATAACCATGTATTCAGTTTTTTGCCCACATGTTTGGGTGTAAAGAAGAAGATTTTCTAAAATTTTAATACATCTTTACTATATGGCCGTATTGGCCCCACCCTAGAGCCTGAACCCCTGACACAGGGGTCATGAATTTCATGAATTTCATTTCAGGGGTCATGAAGTTTGGTAGAGGGCTTCATGGACATCATAATCATGCATTTAGTTTTTAACAAATATATATGGGAGTAGAGAAGAAGATTTTCTAAGAATTAATACATTGTTACTATTTGGCCATATTGGCCCCACCCTAGAGCCATAACCCCTGACTCCAAAGCCATGATTTTCAGAAGTTTGGTAGAGATCTTCATGGACATCATAACCATGCAACCAGTTTTTCCTCACATGTGTGGGATTAGGGAAGAAGATTTTTGAAAATTTAACTTTTTTTTGCATATTTGGCCCCACTTGTGGTGCCCCGGGGGAGGTAGAGCCATGAATTTTACAATTTAGATTCCTCTTACCATAGAGATGCCTTACACCAAAAATGGTAACAATTAGCTTTATAGTTTTTAAGAAGAAGTTAAAAATGTTAAATTGTTAACCCACATCGCATGACGACAGACGAACACGGATAGCAATAGGTCACCTGAGTAAACTCAGGTGACCCAAAAAATGGTGGATATTGAGAGCTCTATACAATAACCCAATTGCATCGTAAGCTCCTTTGAAATAGTATTATCAATAAATCATTGCATGAAGATCAACTAACCAATTGCAAAGATAGGTCTAAAAAAAATCTTGCAATGTCACTTAGAATTTGAAATTGCATAATGCATATATGATCCCCTTTCAAGTTTTACACATTTAATATGTGAATATTTCACAGAACCCCGTGAGCGAGTAGAATACCTCTGTCCCCATGGATTTTATATCTTTGCAGAAATTCCCTAGAAAATACAGCAGCCTATCTTTCTTTTCTGCTGTCTTCATCATATCGTCCAGGTTATCCATGAAAAAGATTGTCCCTGAAACCAACATCTAAAGATATTATTCATACCCTCAACTTTGTTTTAAATCACTATATTTGGGTTTTTTGGTGATAAATTAAAAATTATACATATACACAATTTGTATTGTGCACACAATATATCAATATGATGTGTGGTTTTCTATTCAACAAAATGAGCGGTAAATCTTTGCATGCCATTTCCAACACATCTATCATCAAAAGATACAGCATATGAGATTACATACAAAGCCTAAATCTCCTTCATTAAACTAAATAAGTACTTTCAAGTCCAAAGACTTACTAGTCTTAATGCCCTTGAGTCCATTACAAAGCTCTGAGTACAGGTCATTCAGTTCGGTACTGTTACAATCCAGGCCTATCTCACATACCATGTCCCTATACAAGTCTATTAAGTCCTTCTTCTCTCTGGAAAATAATCAAGAATTGTGTTTTTATATGTAATAAACAACAATCTCTCAAATCATGGAGGGATATTTAGTTTCAGTATTTTTAGAGCATCATGTGTACCCTAAAATGCATTCCAATGGCTCCAGAACCAAGATTATACCGGTAATTTTTCCTGGCATGATAGCTATGAATTACACTATGACTCTGGTTTAGTTTTCATATAGCTATATCACTTATATTATGTTTTTAATTTTCATGTACTAGCTTCTTCTATAATGCTAAAATTCATGAGTTATAGATTATATCAAGTCTATGGTTATGATTTGGGAGTTTCTTGGTGTATTGCAGTCTACAGTTAAAAATTACTCAAAATCTATGGCTTTAATATCAATTCTATATAAAAATCAAAGATTTTTTCAGGATCTGGCCAAGCATAGTTATCATTTTTCTTTATATTTTATACATGTAGGTTAAAACGCATAAAGACACTGAAAGTTGGTTGCTGGGAGAGACTGAAGATAAAAAAAATAGCAAAATGTACCTACTTTAAAGCCATATTAGAAGGTTTTCCCACAAAAATAAAGTAGCCAATACATAAAACAATTTTTGACCTGTTGTCAATTTTTTTATTTCATAGAAGAAAACTGATGAAGAAACCAATTTCTTTTAAACTATTATCATTGACAAAGTATCAGTTTAAAGAATTTTAACAATTGATTTTGTTGGCGCTTGTATAAATATACCACAAAAAGTTTTGTTATGCAACACAAAAGTGTTTTGCTAAGGAAAGTAAGTAAATTAAAGTTATGTAGAACATACATTCAGAAACATTTCCACTTTTTAAACATTCCAACAGCAATTTATTTTCAGCAAATTTCAGATTTCACAGCCATTATAATGTGCACAAAAATTCAAGATTTGCATTTTAAATTCAAATTCAATAAGGAAATCATAATTTGAAATTTGTTTAGATACCATTAAAACACTTTTTAAAATGCGTTTCTTCAAAAATGTGTTTGTTTCTCTTGAAAAATGTTCATTTTTCTCCATAATATATCCTACACTGGAAACCCCAAAATGTTGCCATTACTACCAATATGTTCTCAAATAAACATTAAAATAGCACTTTTACATCTTTATTCTCTGTTACTATGGCAACGGGACCACATAACAACAAATAAATGGTGTTAGGCTTTTTGACTTTAAAAAAGTCTATCAAAAAAGGATGAAGAAAACTTGTGACTATGCGTGGCCATGTAATTTCGATATTTAAATAGAATTTATCTTAATGCGTAATATTATCCTGTTTTGCTGTAATATTTTAGTATTACTTACCTTATGTTTTACTTATCTCATATGTGCAAGATTTTCCTGGAAGGCTACAGACTACAGCTGTATACTTCAAGTGTTCGATATATATGACATTTTTCATGTCATTCTACAATCTAATGCGATAAATAACCTCTATCTATGGATTATGGATTAGATATGCGAAATTTTCTGTTATGCTACAAACTGTGATTATTACCTATCTCATGTATATGGATTTAATACGCCAGATTTACATGGCAGACTACAATCTGTGATTATTACTTACCTCATGTTTATGAATTTAATGTGCCAGATTTTCCTTGCATGCTGCAGTCGATAACAGACTTCAGTTGCCAGACTGGTTTTTCCAATTCCACCAAGACCACAAATGGCAACTCCTGTAATTATCAAACCATAAAATTTAATTGGATTAATTTCAAAGTTACAAATTGGTGTCATAAATACCTGGATGTCAACTTTGTATCTGTATTTAAAGTCTCAGTGACTCTCAGATAAACAAGGTTTACTAGAAAAACGAACCTAGATATTTTTTTCCAGTCAGTCTTTCCTCTACATCTTGGAGGTCCTTTGTCCTCCCAATAAACTCCTCAGCTTTGGACCGTGATATACGGGCACAGTCCTCCCTGTATTTTGTTAACTTCACTTTATACTCGAGTAAAACATTCTTGAAAGGTTGACTTCCCTGGTGGCTATGTAGATTAACTAACTCCACCAGAGCTATTAAATAGTCCAGCACCAGAACTTCATCGTTGCTTAAATTGCTATGCAATGCTTCAAAGAACTCGTGAGCATTGTTGACACTCTGTATGAAGACTGGTCCGAGGTCCTGAGCCGCATGCTGGCGAACTTCTTGGAAGAGAACTTGGTCAGTGTCCAATTCCTGTGAAAGCCCATGGCGGATCAGGTCCCAGGGGTGGATGTGAGTGTCACTATTCTCTACATTGGGAGAATTCAGATCCACATCATCCATTTTATCTGCTAACTAAAAGATGGACTCTGTTGTTTAAAGATAAAGTGAAATGGACAAAATACTTTTACCAATGTGCACCATGGAATGTACCGTTTCACTGTGAAACATGGATGAAACGTTAAGGTGATATATAATGATGCATGATAAAATTGACATAATTTCTGTTGGTTTTTGTTTCCTATGGTGTTCCGATGGAGCCACTACAACCTTCGCACTTTCGCCTTTAGGTTGAGGTGCGAGAATGCGAAGTTGCGAAGGCGAGAGTTCGAAGGTGCGAATATGCGACGGCGAAGCGCGAAGATGCGAAGGCGAAATTGAGAAGTTTCAAAGGCGAAGAAGCGATACTACTATCGCTCCTTCGCCATCGCAACTTTGCACTCTCTCCTTCGCATCTTCGCGCTTTCGCCTTCGCCTTTTCATAAGTGTGGAGCTCTCTATCGTTTATAGACAATTTTAGCTGTATAAAAGGACGTCTGAGGCAGACGATGAACTTTTTAGAATTTATTTTTAACAGCCTGCGCAGATCCATAACTTAATTTATTTGTCGGGGGAGGGTGGTTCTGAAAGATATTTTGGAGATATTATTTTATATAATTAATAAAATTAAATTTTCGGGGGGATGGGATCCGGACCCTCTCTCCCCCTTAACTGCATGAGTGATGTTATTAATATTGAATTTACCGGGGGGGGGGGCGGACCCCCCCCCCCCCCCCCTCTAGATCCATACATGAGCAAGGAGTGTCACATAATGAAATTAGAATGTTACTGTGTTTGATCGACGGTAAACAGACAACTCGTAAGTGACAGGAGTCTGGAAGTGCATATGTATACATTATGGCGGACATTACATTTTATGTGGAGTATATAATGATTAGGCATAGCCAGCACTGGTAAACATATATGTCACATATACACATTAAAATATTTATAAACATTCATAGTAAGCACAATGGCCAAGCGCATGCGTACCAATAATATCATGGATTAATCGGAAAACCTTGGCGAGTACGGTGCCTGCATAAAATTCTATGAAATCGACCGAGACTTTCTGAATGCTATCAAAAAAGGCGAAAGTGCGAAGTTGCGAAGGCGAAGATGCAAAAGTGCAAAAGCGAACGAGCGAAAGTAGTATCGCTGCATCGACTTCGCACCTTCACACTGTCCCCATCGCATCTTCGCGATTCGCCTTCGCATCTTCGCACTTTCGCTCCTTCGCAGTCGCACTCTCGCACTTTCGCCTTTGCAACTTCGCACTCTCGCATCTTCGACCTAAAGGCGAGAGTGCGAAGGTCGAAGTGGCCCCATCGGAACCCCATAGTTTCCTGTTTCCTAATCAAAGATCTCTGTGATACTTATATTTAGTCCTGTCTTTGACAAGTTGACGTAATTAATGATGAAAATAAACATCAATGGATTCTCCAGTTACTTTCCCCTATTTGATATACAAGATTTATCTTTTTAAAAAAGCCTAAGCAGGTCAGCCAGCAGAATGTTTACTTTTTGATCAAAAGTGAATCAGACTATGGCTAATATGCACTTGGCATTTTAAACTTTTCTCTTATTGATGCTTAATATTTCCTTGTTTTACAATCATTATCATATATCGTTATTACAAGGAAATTTCTTTCTAAAGAGAATAATATTAAATTTCAAGTCCCTCTGCATACTGTAATACACAATTATTTAAATGACAGAAACAACGTGAATTACAATTGGTAATAATTGCATTATTAAATTTCATATTAACATATGAAAGAATATTCAAGATTGTGTTCATTTATTTTATAAAGTGTGCCTGTGTACTGCATGTCCATTTAATTACACTTCATTATTCAGCAACAGCTATATAATTATACACTTCACAACTTCCAAGATTTTATCCATTATAAACATGGTGAGGTAGAACAGAGTAAAAACGGTGTCAGAGAAATTGCGGATGAAATAAATGTCAACATAGACACTTCAGCTTTAAATGTTACGCCCTGTCATGAAATTTGCAGACGTTCAGTTTTATATTGTACTAATGCATTTCATACATGTAAAAAGGTAAGAAAGTTTAAAAGTGTTGCTATAATATAGTTACCTGAGAGACGGGTGCGCTTGATTAAGCTTAACTTGGTGTACACCGGTATACACCGGTGTAAAAATTTTGTATTGTATATCAAGTTCACTTCAATGGTGTAGTGTACATGGTGTAGGGAAGTTAAGAATGAATATGACGGAAAAGGGTGCAGTTTTAACAAAGAATCTGCTGTTCTGCGACAATTAATAGATTTTTTGTGATGGAAAAAACACACATTTCAAATTTAATTGCTTTTATACAAAAGACAAGTTTTATGCGACTTCTAATCCGTTACATTACTTAAAATCATTTTCCAAGTTTCCATCATAACATTCGTCCGCCATATTGGTTTCAGTGCTACACCCAACAACACATGCCCCTGACTCGGTGTAGAAAAGTGTACACCTGGTGTACACCTCAGGCACGTAGCATCGTTTTCGAAAGTGGGGGGGCCAGACCCATCCAAAAAATCTTGACAAGCATAAAAAAAAAGAAAAAAAAAGGGAAATTTAAAGTTTCCAAAAAAATCTTCAAAATCCTAATCCGTGGGGGTGGGGGGGGGGGGGGGGGAAGGGACTAAACTATACCTCCAAAAAAAATTTTCCCTACCAAAATTTTTTTCCCCTCAAAATCAAGAAATTCCTAATCCGTGGGGGGGGGGGGGGGGGGGGGGGGGCACTTCAATTTGACTCCTTATTTCCTTATTTTCATATCAAGTTTTTACTTACTTCCAAAAAAATGGGGGTGCCAACTCCGTTATAATTCATTTTTTTATATGTAAATTTTACAAAATTTGTTGCTGCGCGAAAAAGTGGCCCCCCTGCCCCCCCCCCCCCCCTGATCCTACGTGCCTGCACCTAAAGGCTACACCTTTGTACTTGATTTACAAAAGTGTACACGGTGTACACCTTTTGGTAAAATCAAGCGCGCCCCCTGTCACCCGTGTAAACAACAGTTTACTATGCAACTTCTACTTTCGTTTTAATAAAGAAATTCACGCCGTTTGACGTGGATATACCGACAATATTGCGATTGCGTTATAACTCATGATGCTTGGCGTTCATTATAGTTAAACATGGAAATAGGTTTATATCTATTATCCTTCTAAGCATCCTCAACCAAAAACAAGAAGCCAATGGTCCGCATTGCTCATCTAAACAGCACTTCTATATAGTCCGTCCCAAGATATTATAGTTTCCATAACATTTAGACGATTGAAATCGTTGAAAGGGAAAAAAAATCCAAATTATCTTTGTTTACACATTATCATGAAAAATGTTCAACGTTATCCGTAATCAGCTCAATGTCGGAGGTCCTAAATTCGCAGGAACGTAGCATCGGGGGGGGGGGGGGGGAGAGGGCCGGGGGGGGGGGGGGGCAAGGGGGGGTGCCCCCCCCCTCCCCCCACTTTTTCTCGCAGCAACAATTTTTTTTTAAATTTACATCTAAAAAGTTGAATTATCATGGAGTTGGCCCCCCCAAACTTTTTTGGGAGTGTGTAAAAAATTTATATGAAAATAAGGCAATAAATGAGGAGTGAAATTGAAGATATATACTACGCCAGCCCCCACCCCCCTCCCCACCCCCGGATTAGGATTTTGAAGATTTTGGGAAACTTTAAATTTCCCTTTTTTTATTTATTTATTTTTTTTTGCTTGTCAAGATTTTTTGGATGAGTCTGCCCCCCCCCCCCAACTTTCAAAAACGATGCTACGTGCCTGATAGTTTACTGTCTTAGAATCATGTCCGTTTTGTCTTCATCATTTTCATCGCATTGCTGCAAAATAAAATCACGAATATAAAGTCATACGAAGGAATAGAAGTCCGTTACACATGTACATGTATGTATATATGACAAGTTTAGCTATGCGTCTAATGGCACGTTTTCTTCTTGCAATGCAACATTCCTATAGACTTCTTTATTTTTAGCCATGTATCGAAACCTGAGAAGCTAAAGGGGTGTTTCAAAAGAGAAAACTTTGGGCCCAAAATACTATCCTTTTGAATGAACATTTAAACCCTGGGGTATGTCAATAAATATCGAGAAATCAAAGGGACTTTGACACAATTTAAGCTCAATTTTTTCTGGAATGATCAATATGGATGTTTTAATGCTTTGTCAAAATTTGAAAGTATAATATCGAGTTCAAGCGAGTTACAATTCGTTTATTTGCAAAAAGAGTTCGAGTCATGTTATTTGTTTATATGACTGGGTTATATTGGTACAAGTTTCAATCTATTGCTTCTTTATGATGTTGATAACATTATTCATGAACACATTTAAGTTTATTTCATTTGCCATACGTTATTTTGCTAAAGAATGGCAATTTCTTTACTATGAATTATTTAAAAACAAAAATAAGACTCGAGCTTTGATTACATAACAACGACTTCATTCCTCTGTATCTCGCTTGTAACTTGATTTCTAGCATTGAAAGAAGATATATTCGTTTTTTAATTTTTATCAAGGAGCCTCACACTCTGCTTACTGCTTGTTTTGTTTTAAAGTGCAGTTTTATTTTCCAATGACCAGTCAAACCATATAAATCAAATGAGCTAAAAAATGGTGAACTTTTGATATTTTTTTTTTTTGTTATCTCTTTGTAACTGTCAACTTCTTATATTTTCGATCTATCAGATTGGAACATCATTACAGATAATAACGTCATCTTTACGTAGAATTTGCTGGGGATACCCTTTCATAAACGCGGATGCTGATTTTTGGTGTAGTTTATCTGATATTTTCTTTGGAACACGAAAGCTTCACATACCTTCTTTTACTAGAAGCTATGAGAGCTAAAGATAATCACAAGGAACTACAAAACGCACTTCATGGGGTCTGAGTGAACACGTCTTAGAAATTTTTTTTAAAATAGGTTCAAAAATGGTACAAATAAATTCCATCAATTATGGATATGAAATAGCATATCCTGTCTTACAAAGTTTCCTTTGAATATTACTTTATACTATTTTTTGCACTTTCTTTCTATAAGCATATTTTGGTAGGGAAAGTGTTTTTATTGCACCATTAGGGTATTTTCAAGCAATGACTGAAACATTACACTCTACTATATGAATTTCGTAGTTCTAAGGTTTTTCCCTTATACATTTTTAGCAAGTTATTAAGAATTATAAACGGTCATAACCATTTAAGGCTCTATTAACTATAGATGAATAGCTCTCTATAAAGATAAAAAAAAACCAACCCAACAATTATTCAAATTTCAAAGCAAAACAATCTAGACTTTTTCTTTTCTTAAAACAATACTTTATTACCAAAGATATTATATTTAAAAGTTTAAGGCATACCTAATGGGTAAATTATTAAATACCCACCTTGCTATATATAATATTTTATGTGGAAGAATGTATCAGGATTTTCGTTTTTATCATGAGAACGAACGATGTTTAATTCTATAATAATATGAATAATAAGGTTTTTTTTATTTGAAACACTGGACACTAAAATGTCCCATTTATTTGCTTATAAAATAATGCGACATGCGATAAGGTTCTGAGACAGAATTTTGAAGAAATTGTGAAGAAATTGTGATTTGTTAACCTTCATAACGTATGATGAAGTCGTGATGCAATAAATGCTGTTGAAAAACGTGAACTGGATAAATACATCATTGCTACCCAAGGGTCTCTGGTCATTCACCTGAACCTTTAATGAATAGTTCATATTATACTCTTTACTCTATGAAGTCGGACCATAATTTCTGAATGAATTTCATTTCGCTTATAAATTCATAATAAGGTTGAGGAAAAAATGTGCACTTATAATCGATGGAGATTTCAAAAATAATTTAAAGATAGAGGGTCCTTAAAAGAATATTTCCACAGTTTATATTTGTACAAAGGAAATTTAACAATGTGTATGTGTTTGAACTTTTTAAAAAAATATATTAAAACAAAAAAATTCAGTGATAAAGAGTTAAGAGGAAACTCACCTTAATCTCAATTTAAGTTTACATTACATGTACAAATGTGTCTTGTAAGCTGCGTCTGGAAATTATTAGACAGTGTCATATGACAAAAATTGACGATTCAAAGACAAAACCACAGAAAGTGAAGGATATTGTCCTTTGCTGTGTAATGAGAGACTTTGAATTACATACTTGAGTTACTATCTATTGCGTCTTTAAGAAATAAATAATTTGGGTTTTTAAAATTTTGTCGTAATGAATGTCTGAATCTCTCCAGGGCCTGGCTTACAGTGGCTGATTCTACAGTTGTTCTTCACGGATCGTCTGACTGATACAACAAGAACCAGAATCTGTTGTCATCCATACAAACCGTACCCTGAGCCAAGCACTCGTCTATTGGCAAGCTAAGTCTTTGATTAAAGGAAACTATTTTAAAAAGTCTGCCGCAATTCAAATTCTGCGAAAATGACCCATCTAAAAAATTTACATGATATAATAATCTTGTTTCTCTTGGTTTAAGAGTGACGTGTTTGCACTGGAGATGTGAACCTCCTAACACTTGGAGATTTGGTCCTATCGTCTGTAGGATAACACCTGACCAAGGACATTCTGAACACCTGGAGATTCGATTCTATCGTCTGTAGGATAACGCCTTACCAACGGACACTCCCGCTATGGACATCTCTACGTTGAAAAACACAAGAGACTTTTGTGCGAGATTTTTTATTGACAAAATAGTGAAGGGTCTCCAAATAAAACACAAGAAGTGAGTATGTAAAATAAGCATGTATATAAAGCAAACACGTCCTATATCACAAAACCTTGGTATTGAAAGTGGTCGGCACACAAATGTTACAAAAGAAAATCATCTTTGCAAACTTGTCTTCAATATAAAGAATTCCGATTCAAATATATTAAGAAAAAATTATTGGGGAAAATCCTCTGTTTATAAATTTATACAATTATTAAGTGTCCAAAATTATAAAGAATTCTATGTAATCTGGGGAAATATCTTCAATTAGCTTTAATAACAGCAATGGTATTTCATAATTTTTTTTCGGCCGTACTACTGTGTCTTTATTACATAGCAGACACTGTACCATACATAATGTAAATCATATAATATATATTTACTCATGTTGTGAAACAAAAAACAAAGTAAACATTGTATCGTATCATAAACAGTAAAATTAACCTGATTAATGAGCACTTTTTAAAGAAGTAAAAACTCATAAAATATATACACAAGTAACAAGCTGGAAGGGAAAGCATAGCAAAACGATCTACATATTAAAAACCAACAAATTCAAAACCTGTTCTAGTTAATCTTTTACTGCATTTTAAACAATTGATAACATGGAATGTTCTTAACATTAAAGATTTGAATCATCATTACCTAATAGCAATTTTGGAATGTAATGAAATAAATAATATTTTTTTACAGTGTTTGGTGCTAATGGAAGAGGCTTCCTGCAGCTGTTCAAAAAAAACACCACTCGTTGTTTCCCTTCACGTGTATTTGTATCATTGAATAAATAATGTCTTGCAAATTAAACTGGTGTTTTTAATCACTTCAACGATATCTAATTTAAAAGCAGAAAAATGATTAGGCAGCGGTATCAGACAGCTCTCAGATTTGTCCTGTTTACAGGTCAGTTTCAGTACAGAGGAGGGAATAAGTAATAAGGCACATCGGGAAAAGATCTGAATTGGGCCTACTAGGAATTATCTGATGTATGTCGAAGTATAGTGCCACAAATTCATTTTCGGATAAAATGATTATTTACAAAATCTATTAGAAAAGTAGTTCATTCTATGATTGGAAAATTGGACTTTCGAATCGAAAAATAATGATGACCAATGCAAACATGTAAAGAAACTGAAAATGAAGACTTTTGTCTGGCCCAGCACAAGGATATTTTAAAGTATCAATACTGATACTGTAATGACTAAATACCAGCAGTATACCACATCTGTAAACCTGCACCACGACAAAAATAAAATCGTTACATACAAAAGACTGTTGAAACTGAATCAAGACACAATTAGCAAGTACAGAAGACTGTAGAAACTGCAATAAGATATTGACGCAGTCGTGTACAGAAGAATGTACAAACTGCACTAAGATATTGACGCAGTCATCTACAGAAGACTGTAGAAACTGCAATAAGATATTGACGCAGTCATATACAGAAGACTGTAGAAACTGCACTAAGATATTGACGCAGTCGTGCACAGAAGAATGTACAAACTGCACTAAGATATTGACGCAGTCGTGTACAGAAGACTGTACAAACTGCACCAACATGAATATCAGAATGTAGAAAAAAGCAAGACCGAAGCATGAGAAAAAATATATCAATTCTTTAATTGATTACAAAATTAAAATAAAAAACATATGACCAGTTGTAAAACAAATAGTTGTACTGATGGAATGGAAAACAAATTTAATGTTGAATTCACAATTTGATATTCAATGCGTAGTTACTAGTACATGTAGTTACCAGTGCGTGTACATTTAGAAAGATATGCAATTAAATGACTGGTGAATATTCAAACAATAAAATGCTTTTTTGTTATTCATTCGGGATATGAAGGTGGTTGCGACATTGCATTGCATTTTTTCTGCAATGATCGCTTCCATCATAACCCGTATGAATCATCAAAGAAGCATTTTAATATGTTTTACGGTGTGACCGTTGGGGCGAGCGCAAAAAGAACCACACATCTGTCATCATTGTTAAATGCAACCTATGGACTTGCCCTAACCAAAAAACTTGGGCTTTGTTTGAAAACTTTTACCGCCGCAAGGAACCCAAAGTTTTTAAACTTTTATTCCAACGGTCCTTTCCTAGGCTTATACACTTAAACAAACTACCACTGAGCATTAATAAAATGTTAAACAGAAATATTTAAATATTTAGATAAACACAAAGCCGTTTTTTTTTTATGTAAATACAATTATGTTTTATCATTCCTTTACCTTTTAATAATGATCATTAAAATCAGTAAACAATAAATTGTGTGTCTGTGTTATCTGTGTTTTAACTATTTTCCTCTGTGACATTAATTTTGTTTTTAATCTTTTCAATTTTTGTACGCTATATAAGCGTTGTAGACATGTGCCCTTTTTTAATGTGTGATATCCAATATTATTGAAAGGTTTGTATGCAACTATATAACAAATACATGTAGATATTTTAACAGGTTAATTCTTTTCTTTTATTTATTCATTACAAAATGACGTGGCTGCACGTAGATCTAATAATGATTAGACTTTTCTTTTCTAATAATTTTTTGTCACCTACCTAACGTATGCATATATGATTGGATAAATATGACAATAAATTTAGCATGGAACTTGCATGTGTATTAATTTTACTGAGCAAAAAAGAAATAAATCATCAAAACAAAACTAATCAAATCAGCCAAAGAGACACCGTTAACACTGATACTGAGTACTTCCTACATGTTACATCCAGTACAGATGCTTGATCCGCCTCTAAATGTATCGCGGGAAATTAAAACGCGAGATCTTTGTGACGTCATAGTTAACTTTCTTTTGCGCTCGACAGTTATCGTAAATTGTCGGACAAATTCGGGGAAGGAAATGACGTCATATGTCAGCAAAAGTTCAGATAGGTACAGTTTTTTTTTACGTAGCCTTTTGTGCTATTTACTTTAATGTTTTTAGAAGGATTTTTTATTGTTAAATGAAAATGATGTATGCGATTTAGAGGTAAGAATTTTCCGTTGAAACGCTTCCTGTTCCACCATGTTGCTATGCACCGCAAAGGATCACTGGGATAGTAGAACGTTTTCACGCGGGTCCACAAAATGTTCTTTGAACAATGTGCAGATTTCAACTCGAATTTCCTCCGTTCGTACACGTTGTCTATGGAGCTCGCTATGCGAGCGGCGCTTCGAGCCGCCTCGCTGCGCTCGCTATTATTTATATTAACAACTTTCTTTTAACATAACTTGAGTGTGAAAAAGTAAGTAAAACTAGAGCAAAGCTCGTTGCAAAGCATCGAGTGGGTCTTCCGTTAATATCGAGAGTAAAGTATACAAAATAAAGTGCCTGTAAAATTGCAAAGTTCTTAAACCAATAACAAAAGTAACTAAAACAAAAAGAAACGACTTAACAAAATCCGAATGATTTGATTTTAAGGACGACTTAATAAAAACATTTCCGATTTCAAGAAGAAAAATTCGAATGTGTTTAAGTACGACTTAATAATTTTTTTGGTACGACTTTATTTTACATTTAACTTTGTGTTATTTTTAAACCAAGAACGCGGAATCAAAATTTCCGGAAAAATTAAATTTTAAAACCAAATTTCTCTGTAGTGTATAATCCTCTTTTGAAACGGATTTCAACGTTAGATTAAGCTTAAAATGTTCGTATCTTTTGCTAAATGATTACAAATTACAAATTATTGCTTAGAAAAGAGTTAATATAAAAAGACTAAGTAGCCCTTTTAGCCCCTAATTTTGGGGGCTAGCCCTTTTATCTGATATCAAATAAAAGGTCTCGCAAATATAAACAAATTTTGTTCATCATGTATTCACGAATTGTTAAATGTTCTCAAACTTTAAAAAGTTTTAAACTTCTGGCCCCTTGAAACCACTATTACGTAATATTTGACTAAGGTATAGTACTGTACAGATAAACAGCTGTACAGTGAACATTTGTGCTTCTATGATTAATAACAAATTATTGTTCTGTAAAGAGTTATTGTAAGAAGACTTTGAGCCCTCTTGGCCTCTAATTTAAGGGGCCAGCCCCCTTTTCTTAATTACAAATTAAAGGTCTTGCAAATATAAACATATTTTGTTAAACAAGTGTTCACGAATTTTTAACTGTTCTCGAGATATCTGTACAAATGTGTTTAAGGGGCAAACGCTTGAACTCCTTACTAAGGCCATAAACAAAAAAAATTAGTTATCATATTGTGCGGAACATTATTGAAAACAACTTTTTGCTACAATGCTTTCAAAATATTTCCCCTTATTAGATATTAATGATCAAAGTTTTGAACTTCTGCCCCCTTGAAACCCCTAATTACGTAACACATGACTTAGGTATGGTACTGTATAAACAGCTCTACAAAGAATATTTTTGCTTCTATAATTGATAACAACCTATTGTTGAGTAAAGATTTACTGTAAGAAGACTTTAGAGCCCTCCTGGCCCCTAATTTGAGGAGCCAGCCCCTTTTTCTTGATGTCAAATTAAAGGTCTTGCAAATATAAACATCTTTTGCTTTACATGTTTTAACAAAATATGTATACATCAAAAGATAGTTCAGAAAATGTTCTAAAATATTCAGGTTCTGGCGAGCTTCGAGGCCTTGAGCAATTTTCATTAATAGAAGCAAGGGGGTACATCTACATACATACATTCATCTACAATCCCTGAAAATTTCAAGCTTCTGTCTTGATTAGTTTCGGAGGAGATGAGTGGACCTTAAAAATTTATGAATTGTCAATATCTGAAACCGGAAGTGACGTCATCGATCAATAATTAATAATATGTAGCACCAGTGATGCTCTATTTGTCCTGAAAATTTCGAGGTAATCGGTTTAATAGTTTATGAGATATAAGCCACCAAAAAAGTCAGAGGAAGAATAATAAAAATGAAAAAAAAATCCGAAGAAAAACACGAGGGTCTTCTGTTGGAAACGGAAGACCCTAAAAAAAGAAGAAAAAGTGAAAAAGAAACAAAAAGAATAATAGAAGGGTCTTCCGCTGAAGACGGAAGACCCTAATAATGAAATAGAATCCGAAGAAAAACAGAGGGTCTTCGGTCTGAAACGGAAGACCCTTATAAATTGAATTAACAATTACAAAACAACAGACTAACTAATATATTATTTGAATCTGCAAAAACATCAATGAAAATGTTCTACTGTCCTTCTATTAGGCCTAATGATACCATTAGCTTTGAACATGGCTAGTGATTTTGATGTTATTTACAAGCATATAATGTTGAAATCTTTTGATAGAAAAATGTGCAGTGATGTTTACATTGGCTACTCAGTAAGATATTAAAGTAAGCAAGTTTTTTTTATACAGTTTGTATTTATTTCTTAGCAAGATTTGAAACAATGTGGATGCTCAATGATGCTTATTTATTGCATGTACGTGTGATTGTTTATATTTCAAACAAATACCTTTTGTTTCAATCATGCGTCTTTTTGTTACGTAACATTGAATATTTAATGCTAGTCAAGTGTTTGATTTTGGGAATTTGTGATGCTGAAATGGTCTTCCAGATTTTTCCGGATTCAAAGATTTCCAAGTCATTGTTTCGTCATTCATCAAACACCAATTGTTATGTTTATTACTATGCTCGCCGTAATAAAAGTAAACAAACCTTAACCTTAAAATCTCTAATAATTTTGATACTGTTTAATTTTTTTTTATGTAGTAACGTTTATGATTAAGTGTATAAAACTTATTTTGTGTTGCTGGTGTTTTTTTCTCACAAAATACATAATATGTTCTGTTTTTTTTTTTTGTTCTGTTCTGCAAAAATGTTATCGTTTGTGCTTAGATTTATAAACAAAGCTATGTAAAGTCGTCTCTGAAAAAGAAATGCTAAATCGAAATTTGTTTTTGCTAAATTGCTTATTATCCAAAAATAACCCCGGATATAAATAAAATGTTTTGGTCGCGGTAAAAGGGGGAGGGGGGTCCTACTAAGCATGTTCATAGTTACAACAGCAGAAAAAAAACCCATATTTTCCATTGTCACATTTATTTCTAGAACTCACTTACCCACAAAATATTGAAGATAAAGTTCAAATCAATAAATGTCTAGGTTTTATAATTGACAACAAGTACCCAGATTCAAAGTAATATACTATAAACTTGAGGCAAGATTTTTAATGCGAAACTGAAAGAATCTAAATTTAGATAACAATAACATTCGCTAGGGTGTAGATTGTAAAAACCCAGGTGAACAGACCCTTTTTAAAGTATATGCAACACACAGGGGTTCATAGGGAAATTTTCTCGTGTATTGATGTTAATTATTAAGTGAATAGACATTTTGTATATACCCTAATTGTTTTTTTTTCTTGTTAATAGGAATGTACTCCGAAAGGATACTGGAGTCAATCATGTCTAGACAAAAGTCGTTCGGATAAATTTATAAATGTACCCCTTTCCGCGGTACCCAATATGATGTTAAAAGGTATTATATAATGTATTTAAAGCTCTTGTGTATCTCAGATTTTTTGCAGTCTTCTTGTGTTTAGTCATACTGCATTTGTGTATTTTATTTGTATGGATTAATACAACTGCGCATTTCGTAAATAGACGGTATGAGGTTGAGCACATTAGTTTATATTGTGATATTAGAAACATTTGTGGGCTCATTTTTTCTACAATATGAGTGTGTAAGTATAAAACCTACTTAATCAGTTTGATCAAAAGCAGTAAGCTGTAATTTTTTAAATATCTTTTTTTCATGACCTGAATTATTTTTAAAGCAAATTGGTCTGATCATGGTTTTTTGGCCATTACAATATCAAATAATTGTCCATAATAACCCAATACACAAAAACAAAAACGAATGCATCATGGAATTGTTATGAAAAGGTTACCGCTTGGTTTCGACTCCTATTATTTAGGTTTATTCAACCCGCATATTATGCACCCATTGTGAACAAAACAGACTTCAGAAAGATTACAGAAAAAACGTACACAGGTTTATTTTTGATTTGCCAAAACACTTTTAAAATCTTATTTTCTTAGTTTATAGCGAATGTCAAGGTCATAATAAAATCATACCTGCTTCCACGTCGGGGCGAAACATGATAAGTCGTGAAATAACGTGATACCCTTTTAAACCGGGTTTTCCAAAGGAAAAATCCGGTAATTGAAATGGTGAAATCGATGAGCTGTAGGGCGGGTTGGCGGGCGGTTGCTTATTGCCTTTAAATCCTCCTACAGTTTTCAAGATAGGAAGTTGTTGTTACCCAGATCAAATGTACACATACTAGAGATGAGCATATTTATTGGATTTTGAATTTTGGTTATTTTTGAAGAAAAAAATCCACCTGTTGAACTCCGTCATTCATTCGCTTAATATTACATAGAGAGTAACCCATTTTTCTGGATAGGTAATGTTTATCAATTCAGGGTAGACAAATGGACTATGGATCTGGTCACAGAGAGGAAAACCTGGTTTGCTGACACATTTGACAGCTTTTCTCTTGTGTAAAGTTTCTTTTGTAAACATTTTTTATCTTGTTATTTTTCCATTGAAGAGTGGCTTAAGTGAAAAGGGAAAACTACTATAATGCATATTGTGCACCTTTAATTTTACACCGAAGTCTATAGGCAACGCGTGTTTTATTCAGATATTGTAAAAAGTATCTTAACATTCTTACAAATCTATTGGTGAATATATGCATACACTTTCTCTTAATTTAAATATAAAATAGAATAAATCATATACTGCAGGTATTTTGATGAAGTTCAAAAATTTACTTCTTTTCATTAAAGAAAGATAACTCTTCAAAAAAGTTTAAGATGCAAAATGATCGGCTTCTTATATGTTGTCAGACATTTGAGTTTGGTTCATTTCACTTTCACTGTTATCTAGCAATTCATTTTCAACAACTTCAAAATGATTAAAAAAATTGTCCTATATTCCTTTAATATACATGAAGCAAATGTATGAGTGAGATGTGTTATGGCTTTACATGTGTAAGCGTGTGCAAATCGCCACCTGAAACTTCTGCAAGCAAAACGTGCTCTATGGACTACTGTACCTAAATCAAGTGAGCTAAAATCTATACAAATTTTTTCTGCATCTTTGAATCCCTGTTTTGTTTTCCGAAATACAAAATGTTTTCCGAAATACAGAATGAATAAATTTCATATTTATAACTAGAGCACTAGTCTTTCGTCGTTTTATTTACACATTATTTACGGGAATGTGTAATGTGAAATTCGACATATTGTATCCATTCGGAAGATCTGGGAACACCTCGCCAAATTTATCAACATTAATATCCGAGTACTCTCATTCATTTTAATGCAGAATTTCTCATTTACTTGCTCTTGACTTTTAGTCGTATATTGTGCGACCTTTAGTAACAAAGTGGGTGTTGAAACGGAGTTCGTGGATTTGTTTTTCACTCTAATGAATTAATGATGTTTGAACACAAAGGTTTTAATGAAGATTTAAATCATATCAAAAGGTATATGGAAACGGAACCTAGAGAAGATGTAGTAATGTTTTATATTCATGAAATATAATGTTGTTTTTTGACAAGTCTACTTAACGAAAATTATACTTACAGAAACAACCAAGTTTACAACCTTGTAAACGATATCACCTTCCGAGTGCAATTTTAGGCATATCAAGAAAACTCAATATATCCATCACCATATAAAAGTAAAAAATGTTTACATCTACGGGTAAATGCATCTCAGTTGTGATCCTTAGAGCTATCTAGCCGTATATAGCGCTATTTTTAAAATGTTGGATACATGTATCAGATATGATAAAAAGTATTTAAAAAAATTGTGACAAGTACGACACATTATTTTTTCGTATTTATGGGGAACTAAGGTTTTTAATGTAAGGAAAATAAATATTTTTATGCATCTTATAAACGATTCCCGTACCTGTAGTGTGCGCATGTGTGGGAAAAGCATTAAGAGGAATAACATTAGAGAAATGGCATGATAGCAAGTTTTTTTTCTTCTAAATATTATTAAATGCTTTTTTGACTTTGACAATATATTCTAATTAGAGGGATATGCGGTCATCTTGTACGTTTGAGGATCTAAAAGTAAACATTTCTTGAACTAGCTTTGTTTGTCCCAAACTGTCCAGAACTGTTGTCAAAAGATAAAAAAGCAATAAATATGAGAGTTTACATTTTGTTTTATATGCAAATTACGCATACAATATAAGAACCATGCCTTTTAATCCCTTAGAGCTGCACATTTATGGACCTGAATTCAAGATATGAAAATATGAAGAAATATGAAAGGGGTGTATCGGTGTCGAGAAAAAAGTCTAAGCTTGCTTATTTAAGTTGTAACGTTCTCAAAATAGGGTATGCTATTCTGAGAGCTGCTTGGTCCGATTTTATATTAAAAATTGTGTACTCTTTTAAACGATAGTTATGCTAAGTATGTATATAATAATAGACATTGCAGTAATTTTCCCGATCAAAAATTATGTACAAAATCTGTTGACAAAACAAACGACATAAAAGAGTATTGCGTTATTTCGGCTCATGTTAAAATTCGCCACTGACATCGAAACCGGTATGGTTGTATTACGACATTGACATCGCTATAAATAAAGGTCATAATGTTCAGACAAATTAAAAATAAAACAGATTGTTTCAAATTGACATTTATTTTTTTCTATGAAAATATAACAATGCGCTTCCACAGACAAAGGAGTTCTAAGTAGAGACTTGATTTTTTTCTTGTTCTTAAAATAGATCCCTTGCCGACTAATAAAAATCGGGTACCCTATTCTGAGACAAAGTTTCAACATTTATGTGCAAGATTCAACCGATGAACCTCTTTCATATTTTGTTAAACAGTTAGCAGTTAAACAGCTGTTCTAAGTGAATAAAAAAAACATCTGTTCTTGTTTGGGTATTTGCAAACAAAACAACATATAAAACATTATATTTATATCTTTATCTTTTGACAACAGTTTTTGGCAGAAACAATCCAGTTCAAAAATGTTTGCATTATGTACAAATGTACAAGATTGGCGCCCATCTCCCTTAAGACTTAATAACTTTTCTTACCAAAGAATGAATGTTTACAATTTCAATACACACGATTAATAGACCACGACTTTCATACCTGATCAAAAAAATAATTAAATAGAACTGTTACATATAGGGTTCGTGTTATATGAATGAAAACAAGTTGTTGTTTATGAATTTTTTGAATGTCTATTAAAAAGACCAAATGCGTCAGCTCATGATCAACCTAACTATGGAAAATTGCTATCTTTTAAACCCAAAATATGCCCCACGCCGTAAAGCCAGGTGATAAAGCACCTATGCTGAAATGAATTCAACGACTGCAAATACTTAACTTGTAGAAGCTCAATGAATAAATGTGAAAAGCTTGATTTGTACATGTAATACATTAGGTTTATAATAATAAAATAGCAATCAATATTTTTTTCTTTGAAAAAAATTATCCTTTTAGATGTAATTTATCCACTTTGACAAGTGAAACTTCTTGAATGATGTTTAATTGTGTAGAATGTTATCCAAAAATCAATGTGTATATATACATGTACGATTTGTAAACATAGCTAATCATTGATTTCTTTGTGCTGTAAATGACTTGTTTGTTAATTGTATAACACAGGTAATATTAGAAAATATTTTAAATCAAATTTATTAAAGGTGCCTCAAGCGTAGGAGCAACAAAGACCAACATTACCTCACAAATATTCCTTATTTGCGTTATAGGCCTCGACTGCTTTTAAAAAAAGAATCAGGTATCTTTACCTCGTTTGAAATTCCACACAATACAAGGAAGAATGGTGAACCCAGGAAACGGATATTATCCTGCTTGATCACTTAGTAATGATTGAAATCACAAATAAAAAGGCAAATGATAAATAGTTATTAAATAGTTGAGCACTCCTGGTGGACCAAATAGAACGCCTGGACTGTCCCCCCCCCCCCCTTTCTTAAAAATGCTTGCTTGTAGCCGTGACGATTGGAATAGTGAAGTGTAGGATGGACAAATAAAAGGTTTTCTGAAAATTAAAAAAAAAATAGAAGAAAAAAGCGAGACAACAGTGGAAAAAGTCTAGAAAACTGCCGTTTGCGTTTGACGTCACAGGTCTGACTTATATTCCAAAAGCCAAAATGCTATAAAATATCAAAATTATACTAAATTTTAGACTAAAAAGGTTTTGATAAAAGAAAAAAACTAAATGCAGATCTCATTAGTTGAGTATGTATAACTGCGTTTATAATTTATTCTCATTTCTGGTGATTTGTTTTTAATTTTAGAACACTGTGAGATATTACTTGATTACTTTTATCTGTTTAAATGTTAATATCGTTTATATAATGCATGTTTCAAACTTTCAGAGAAAGCTTGACGGATACAATTTTTCAGTGTACACTACAACAATTTGTCCCAGAAATGAAACAGAATGGACCGAGAGGTCGTCAGCTCTCAACTGTAACAAAAGTAATGGTTACATGTGTTTGCCTAACGAAAACTTCGATGAGCTCTTAGAATTCTGTTACATAGTACCTTTTGAAAGGATCCAGGAAGGTAAACCTTTATTTCTGAAATTAAAAGTAAGTGCAATTTGCAATTTTTCAGTTGCCATGTGTGAACGAAACATACCGGTATACCTATACCCCAGATACCAGTGTTCTTAATTATCTTAATCAAACTGTTTGTCAATTTTTATTGTGTACTAATCTTCAAGTACTTTAAAAGTTTTGAAAACGGTATATTTATATTTTTTTAAGATTTGTTTTAGATTTCAAGTAATGTTCTGATTTATTTTCAGGTATTTGTTTGTATTTAGTAAAACGTGTTTCACTTGTTAATGCATACAACTGCAGTCGTTTTACACAAGGATGTCCTAATCACCCTTTTTTCAGCAATGAAATCTTTGAATGTAAGTACAGACACTTTTAAACTATGAGATTGTGTATATATTACATTTATACGCCTACATACCGAATTGCCATGTTATTATTTACTAAAACAGCAAAATACCTACCGTTTCCGTAATTTTGATTTTACAATTTTTGTGGTAGGTAATTGTAATCATATATTTGATATCATAAACGCCTAAATTCAGAATTACGATACATAGAAATTCTCTAAGAAAAGAATTACCTTAATGTTTAACAGATCCGGCTTGCATTTCAATTGGAAATGGATGTTTCCTTGCCGAAAAATCTTGTGAAAGGTAATGTGTGTGTGTTTTATGATATTTTTTTTATAATATATGATCAAATCCAATGACAATATATCAGAAGCAGATGGCAAGGATTGATATACTTTAAAGTTTCGGCATCAGTTTTGAAGTGATATGATGTGTACACTTTATAAGTCTTAACCGCAGTTTGTCTTTTATACTTTTTCAAGCTGAATAACTCAAGACTTAATTTAAACATAGAGTGAAGCAAACAATACTTTCAAGTGTTGCTTTAAAACATTTTCGTTTAGCAGTAAAACAATCTCTCATCCTCAAAATACTACACATCATTTCGAAACTGTCATGATCAATGAACGGAATGGAAGTACAACACATCCTCAACAATCGTCAGAACATACTGAATTAGACAACACACCAATCAACAACAATGACAACGCTCTACTTGTTCCAATATTTTTAGGAACAGTGTTCCTTTTTTGTATTATCTTTTTGCTGGCCGGCTACTGCATTAAAAGAAGTAAGAGTATTATTTTTGCCTCCACATGTAAAGAATAAGTTACCGTAGGCTTAGAGTTCTCTCTCAGTTATATAGGGTTTTACTGTTTTGTCGTTTTTTTTTAAAATGACGACATTTATTAGTTTAATTATTTTCCTTATTGACGTTTCTTTATAATTGCCGAGATTAAACTTAATCCTTGCTAAGAAATTCTCAAATAAAACTAGTGGCCTTTTCTTGATAAAGAGACTGGTGGTCAAAAAATTACCCATCAGATTTACTTTAACTTTTGAGAAATGATTTCTTTATCCTTTAACTCTTTTCCAAATCTAAAGATGGCCATGACCATCGAGCCTTCTAAAGTTTGCTTTCTTGTACCAAATCACGAGCCCTGTATTTTATAAATATATCCCTTTAAGCAATCTGATTAAATCCAAATGACCAGATTTCACTGACTTCATTTATTATTTGTAAAATATAGCCCTCTCCTTTTTGAGAATTTCGTTTATTGTTTTATTAAGTTAGTACATGTATGTTACATGTGTAATGAACACCATGTTGTTTAAACCAAAAAAAAAAATTCAATACTATTCAAAGCTTTAGTTCATATTGACATGAATGCAGCTAAAAATTGGTTAATACAAAAACGTTAAAATAGGTAAAGTTAGCTAGTAGTTACTGGCTACAAGGAAATGCCTATGAAAAGTGAGCAAAGAAAGCTACTAGTTACTAGTTACTCTCTATCTGAATTGAATTATAATCAGTTTAATCAGCTACGTAACCCTATGTTAGAAATGCTACATTTTGCAAAACTTTTCTATAAACTGTAGCTGCGTATATAGATAGAAGATATCTACTATAAATGTTAATGTCGACATTATAATGAGTCTTCCACACGTTTGCAAAGTTTTTATTTTGACTAAATACTAACACTACAGTTTTTGTTTTTGTTTTTATCTCTGTGACCAGAATTTTCAATATGCAAAAGTAATAGTGATATAGAAAGCTCGAAACAGGAAAAACTTAAAAAATCAAACAATCAAGCTATCAGTACTGCTCCAAACAAAGAAGGTATGTATACACTATTTGGATAAATTTATTTTTGTTTTATATAACTTTGTTAAAATAAAATTTAAAGATTACACCCATATGTTCTGTAAAACTAGAGACATGCAATTTCTTTTATAACTACAGAATCTCCTTTCTGCCAAAGAAAGGGTGTTTTAGAAATCTACGAAGAGGGAGAGATTGAACCATTACTCGAATGTGAAGATCAAAATAAACAGGATTCGGATGGTCTTGAAAAGGAGGAAATTGAAAAAAACAAACATATAAAACACCAAGGTCTGACTGCAAAACACAAACATCAAATTTGAGTGATAAACTTGTATTATTTTTTAAATAATGACATATCAAGTATTAATTAATTGTTCAAAGCACTAAAGGAGATGTATTCTTAAACAACAAACAACTTCAAACAAAGTGTAAAGTGTAAATTGAGACCTTGATATTCTCATGTTATTTCATTTAGAAATCCAAATTTACCATTCTGTCATCAAATAGGTGGCAATGATCATAAAAGAACACCCGTGCAATTTGATTTGAAGCATTCTAAACGTGATATAAGAAAATAACGGCAATCTTAAATACAATGTCCTGTACCTTTTGAAATAAAGATATTTGTTATCTGCTCTTAAAAGTAAAATGTGCAATAATGATTTAACATCAAACATCTGACCTGTAACTCAATGCCTAATCAAACATTAAAACCAACTTAATTCCAAAGAACTTTGCTCACAAAAAATTTTAATTAATAGACCTATTTAGAAAAAAATATTATGAAATGGTTACTAACAAAAATGCTGTATTAATTTATTTTAAATAATTGAATGGATACTTTGAATTCCTATTTAAACGTGAGGAATAAATATCCGCGTAAAATCGCGAGAAGCACCCTTCGCAGATTTTAAAATCTCGCCATTATTATCTGAGAGTTCAGAACTATAAGAAAAAAGGAGAAAGTTCCACGTTCGCCATTTTATATTCTCGCGATTTGATACAAACCAGCGGGATCGCGGAATTAAGTACTCGCGTAATATAAGGAATTTACAGTAATGCATTTCTTTTTATGTGTGTTATGGTTTGCATCTCTGACATCTATTGTTCAAAGTATTTCATTTATAGATATAAAGTATATATATATATATATATATATATATATATATATATATATATATATATATATATATATATATATATATATATATATATATATATATATAAAATCATAAATATATTATATATAGATAGGTATAAATATTTAATAGCACTAACATTGAACTCATATTATTACTGTGGTTTCATTAATATTCGTGGGTATTAACTTTCGATGATAAATTGAAGATCACAGTTTCAAGGACAATTAAATTCGTTGCAAGTGATTCTATCAATACAACATGTTAGTAGAAATTCTACATGTACTTCAATAAAGATTTTATATTCGTGGATCAACTTAAAAACGAAATCAATGAAAATTGGTATTCAGTGAATATTGGTGAAACCATAGAATAATATTTGATTACTAGAATTTCATTGATAAAAAGATTGTATACATTTCTGTAAACGTATTGCATTATGCAGATACTGTATACGTTTTCTCCCCCATCTTACTCGATCTACCAGTGTGTTTGAAGTTTAAATTTCAGTACTGAGAAAAGATATTTTCGGATAATATAGATGTATTATTTCAAAATTTTATATCAAACATTGTATTTTTTTAAAGTTACAGACCGTTTTATATTTTATTTTTTCATTTTAGAATCAAAACTTGAAAATGACATATTCGACCAATGGAAACAAGTTGATTCCAGTTTTATTTCAACAAAGGCGTGTGAAGAAGTAGAAAAACTAATTAAAAGCAGGAACCTGGTTATTGTGGCTGGTTACTCAGGATCCGGAAAATCAGCCATTATTCAACATATTGCACTTAGATACAGAAAACAGGGCTGGATCATAAAACGAGTAAAGCACGTAAAAGAAATTGTGGATGAATATTCTTCAAGTCGATTTCAAAAGAATAAAACCATATGTATTTTCAATGATCCATTAGGAAAAGAATCTTTTGATGAAATATTAAATAATGCATGGCAAACATATGAAGAAGAACTAAATTTATACTTAAAAACAGCAAAACTTGTGATGTCATGTAGAAATCATATTGTTTCTGATTCTAGATTGACACGTTATCTCGTTAATCAATCACATATCGTTAACATCGATGATAACAAAAATAAATTATCCGTTAATGAAAAACGGCAGATTTTAGCAAAATATACATCCAATATAAAGTTATCTGACATAGAATGTGATGAGATCGTTGAGGTAGAAAAATATTTCCCTTTATTGTGTAAATTATATTCCAACAGAGAAGAAAATAATAACAAGGGTATAGGATTTTTTACGAAACCCGTGACAATGCTGAAAGAGGAATTACTAGGGTTCAGAAAAAAAGACAAGGGTAAATACTGTGCTTTGGCTCTCCTTGTTCTTTTTAACGATGATCTTTGCGTAAGTGATCTTTTAAAAAATAAAGACACGGAATGCAAATTCAAACACACGTTAAAACTCTGTGGATTATCAGAGAACACGCCACCTTCTAGCATTGGTGACAATCTTAACTCCATTAAAGATTTTTTTGTCAAAAAAGTTGGCGACACGTATCATTTTTATCATGATTTTGTGATGGAAGTTACTACTTATATTTTTGGAACAGATTATCCAGCAGAAACAATAAGATTCGCTGATATCGGCTTCCTCAGAAGAAGAGTAACACTGGAAAGTTGTGAAGTACACAACGATTTGTTCACTATTTATTTAAGTGACAGATACATAACAGAACTTGGAGAAAGGCTTTATAGTGAACTGTTGGGAGAACGTTCTTTAGAGGTTGTACTCAATCCTTGTTTAAGGAATGAAAAAATAATTGATGTACTAAAACAGAAGGTAGCAGATCATCCCGAAAATTTACAGATGCTGCTAGAAACCAAGACACTTACAATTGATAAACCAGAATTTGATTGGAACTTTAAAAGTGTGCTAATGTCTAAACTTAAGTTTTTGAAATTAGATAATGGGGTATCTTCACTTTTTACTCTGATTGTATTTTGTCACACACAACTATCACTATACTGTCTAAATGCTCTACAGCAAAAACAAATCAATTTTACCAACCGTTTTCTTACTTCTGCAATGTGTTGCAATGGGTCAATAGAACTGTTTAATTATGTATTTAAAGATCATGCAGAAGAATCTTTGAAAAGGCCATGGGAAGGTTTATACCCTATTCACATTGTATCAGTGTTCCATAACTATGAATTACTAAAGGAAATAATTAAGATAGGTGGAAATGTAAATCAAAAGACAAAAGGTGGTTGGACGCCCCTTATATTTGCAGCCGGAAACGATACCAATGAATACACAGACTATTACCATAGCGAAACAGGTTCAACACGAAGAGATAAAACTGTACAGCTTCTACTGAGTACAGGTGCAAACATTAATTTATGTAAAGAAGACGGAGTCAGTCCTCTCTATAAAGCTTGTAAAAAGGGACATAATAGCACTGTTCAACTTTTACTTAGAAATGGAGCATACATTAATTCATGTAAGAAGAACGGAGCCAGTCCTCTTCTTATAGCTTGTGAAAACGGACATAATAGCACTGTACAACTTTTACTGAGTAAGGGAGCAGACATTAAGTTATGTATGGAGAACGGAGCAAGTCCTCTCCATTTAGCTTGTCAAAAGGGACATGGTAGCACTATACAAATAATACTGAGTAATGGAGCGAATATCGATTCGTGTATGAAGAACGGAGTCAGTCCTCTATATATAGCTTGTAAAAAGGGACATAATAGCACTGCACAACTTTTACTTAGTAATGGAGCAAACATTAATTCATGTCGCGAGAGCGGAGCCAGTCCTTTCTTTAAAGCTTGTGAAATCGGGAATGATAGCACTGTACAACTTTTACTTAGTAATGGAGCAGACGTTAATTTATGTAAAAAGAACGGAGCAAGTCCTCTCTATATTGCTTGTCAAAACGGACATACTAGCACTGTACAACTTTTACTGAGGAATGGAGCAGACATTAATTTATGTATGGAGAACGGCGCCAGTCCTCTTCAAATAGCTTGTAAAAAGGGACATGATAGCACTGTACAACTTTTACTGAAAAATGGAGCAGACATTAATTTATGTACAAAACACGGAGCCAGTCCTCTCTTTACAGCTTGTCAAAAAGGGCATACTAGCACTGTACAACTTTTACTGCGTAATGGAGCACACATTAATACATGTATGGAGAACGGCGACAGTCCTCTTCAAATAGCTTGTCAAAAGGGACATGATAGCACTGTACAACTTTTACTGAAAAATGGAGCAGACATTAATTTATGTGCAAAACACGGAGCCAGTCCTCTCTTTACAGCTTGTCAAAAAGGGCATGATAGCACTGTAAAAATTTTACTGAGAAATGGAGCAAATATCAATTTATGTACGGATGATGGCGTTAGTCCTCTCTATATTGCTTGTCAAAACGGACATAATAGCACTATACAACGTTTATTGCGTAATGGAGCAGACATTAATTTATGTATGGAGGATGGAACCAGTCCCCTATTTATAGCTTGTGAAAACGGACATGATAGCAGTGTACAACTTTTATTTTGTAATGGAGCAGATATGAATATATATATGAAAGATGGTATCAGTCCTTTATATATTGCTTTTGTCAAAAGAAATTATAAAATTATCAATATTTTACTGAACAAGAGCGTAGACATAAGTCTGGCTTGTGGATGGGAAGTCAATCCTGCCCTGGTAGATTGCCTTGATAAACATGGAAGCACCATGGATTTTTTAATGCACAAAGAAAACATCCGAAATAATATGTATGACCTAGATTCGTATTTTTCTCTTTTTGTATCATGTCAGGTGGAAAGAGTGGCAAGAGTGATATTTGAAGAACGAGTCTAAATAATTTCATTGCTCCTTACAGAGAGCACACGGTGGGTGTGCCTCCTAGGCACTTGATCCTACTTCCAATGTATAATGGAGTTCAAGGTTTCAAGGTTTGTTTTTTTTTACAAACCAAATCATCAACGTTTCGTTTTTTCCCTTTTATGACATTTTCCCGATTTTGACATTTACCTCGATTATAACATGCCCTATTGTGACAAAGAGGACGTGACGGATGCGACCGGTCAGCAGAGGATGCTCACTCCTCCTACCTGATCTTACCTCTTTTTTTGGAGGTCCGTATTGCCCTGCTTTGAATTTGTATTTCAATTTATAGATTTTTGAAATGGTTGAATGTTTGCTATTGTCATTTGTTTATTTATATATACATGACTTCATCAAATAGGTATGTAGGCAAGTCAAGATATGAAAGCAAACGTCTCGATGAAATCAAACATTAAGACTTCGCACAGTTGGAGGGTTTGTTAAAAAGCTTTCAAACAAGTTTGAAACAAGTTTTTACAGAATTTAGTTTTAATAACATGTAGAGTATCTTTTCTGATTGACAGTTAAATTTTCACGTAGAATATGTGAAACATCTCTAATGGGTATGTCTATCATTGTCAATGACTGTTAGCCGAAATATATGTATTTTGTATTTAAGCATGTGTATTTAATAGGAAAGAAATTGTTAATAAAAATCCTTGTAAAAATAAATTACACGTACATATGCTATTGGATTCATTGATGTTAATTTGGAACCAATTTTCCGTGGCTTTCGTTGCTGTGCAGGTCCTTTAAATAACATGTTCATTTAAGGAGGCCGACTTTAGTTTGCATTGCGCATGTTTTTGCGCATTCTAATATAATACAGTTGTTTTATACTTCTTATGAATTTTTTTCGATATCATTTATAAAATTGAACACAATAAACAAAATACAGATAAAAATATTTATATTTTTAAAGGAAATTTTTATTTTTAACACGATTTTTACGTTGTGCGGTAGGGGAGCATTGCCATTGCGCTTTTATGACGTTATGATAAAATGAAGCTTTGTAGGAGTACGTTATAAGAAATAACATAAAAGAAAAAGTAAAAATTGTACGCTGTTGAAATTTTAAATACAGAATGGTGCTATCCTCGAGGATATTTTCATAATTTTTGGAATGAATTCATTATACCAATCATCATTCGTGATGATCCAAATATATAGCAAAATTTGGTGCATTTTAATATTTTGAGATGGCCCCCACTAAAAAGCAGACGGTAGAATTTTGTGTTTTTTACATATAAGGTGGGAAATGATATTACTTATCATTTATAACAATTTGAGAAAAAAAGCTATTGTAGTATTTTTTAAAACTGCTTTGATGTGAGGAAAATGACAGTTTCCTATACATTCCTATAGTAAATGTACCTCTATTTTGAGATGGTCCCTTAAAAGAACCAGACGGTCGATTTTCATGAACCTTCGCATATAAACTAGAGTTGGTTTAAATTACATATTGTTAAAAAATAAAGAGTTTTGCTATTGTAGTTTTTCCGCAAAAAAACCCAAATCGGCATCCTTAAGTACAACAAAATGACACCTATATAAATAATATTCATATACATTTAATTTTTTGTCCTAAAATCAGTTTTTCCTCAAGTTTGTTAAAAAAAAAAACAAGGACATCATATTATTGTTTAATACATTAAAAATGGAAAGTTGTAACATCATTGCTCAACACATTGACATTAAATCTACCATAAGACATTTAAGACAGTGAATTTAAAACAAACTCTCTCTCTCTCTCTCTTTCTCTCTCTCTCTCTCTCTCTCTCTCTCTCTCTCTCTCTCTCTCAACAAAAACAAATCTTAATGCTGTATGATACTTTAAATTGTAAACAATTTAAGGAAATTAACGCACTGACATTCGTCTCTGTAATAAAAGTTCACCATATAATAATAACAACACAAGACACACATCTTCGAATTCTGTGGAGAATCTCTTTCCGTACATTTAATCATGTTTCGTTTTCAATAGAAAATCAGCTGACAAGTGTCTTATTCCAAAGTCTTACACAATAATTTAGCTTGCCTTCATTAATTTCCATCTGCATAAACATCATTCATATGGCTTCGAGGTGTGAGTCTACACTTCGAACAAAGAAATTCGAGATCTTTGTAGTCGTATGTATTCCTACGCCAGAGTTAAATATAGTCTCGTTCAACTCGACGCTCGGCTGTCTCCATAAATCTTCGACAAGCAGAGAGTCCATCTTGCTTGTCGGAGATTTACGGTGTCAGCCGAGCGTTTGGTTGAACGAGACTAGAGTTTAATATTGCTTGGATCCATACAATTTTCGAGAAATATTTCTATTACTGATACATAGTTTGATTGAATTAATTTTATCTTTAAATATTATTTAACATGATTCATATGGGGGTTTCTCGACATTTTTGTCGAAAAAGTAAAAAAAATCATAATATTATAAACATGTGCGTAATTCAAATACAAATTAGAAACGACATGTACTTGTCATGCAAAATATATCATTGATTTTAAAATGAATAAACATCGACAAAATCAACTCCCGTCAGTTCTCAGTACTTTGATTATTAAAGCTGCCATGTACCATTTTTATTATATAAACCTATGCCTGATTACTGATTTATGCATACTTGAAACTTTGTGTTTAGCACAACCGTTTACATGAATGTAAATTATGAAGTAAAAACACTGACCAGTCACAAAAAATCTAAATTTTTTATTTTAAATTTCATGCTTTCAACTGTGAAATTGAATGTCTTCAGAATACTTTCGTTACACAATGAAAATGAAAGTGCCTGTTTCATTGATACATACTAGTTAGCCAAGATGAGTATAGCAAACATGTTGT
Source organism: Magallana hongkongensis (assembly GCA_015776775.1). Classification (NCBI taxonomy): domain Eukaryota; kingdom Metazoa; phylum Mollusca; class Bivalvia; order Ostreida; family Ostreidae; genus Magallana; species Magallana hongkongensis. The sequence continues at coordinate 45,286,065 of CM027471.1, forward strand.
TATGTGAGATAGACTTAAAAATTCTGTATTTGATATAACAACTTTGACAGGGACTATAACAGTTGAGTGGATTGCGGGTCACGTTCGGACATTTCGAATTAATAGCTAAACTTGTAAAATATTTTCAAAAATAATGTTATGAAAATATTACTTTACATTCTAACGAAGGTTAAAAATTCATTATTTAAGTCAATGCTTCTGCCTTTTTAAAATATGATAACATCTATGCATTGCATGTACACGCTATTTGTAGAAACACCGAGGAAAAGTGCAAAAACCAAAACTAATCAGTCATTTTATACAACCCTCACATTATGATATGGTAACAATTTTGATTTTCCTGAAGATATATTTTCTTTAATTCAACCCTACTTCATATCTTTTACATACCGTTTAGTGTGATCCTTCTGTTGTTATTCTTTAGACTTTTGTAATCATAAGTCAGTTGGAGATTTATGATATTTATTAAGCACACAGTTATCGTATAGTGGTATATAAGCAATATATAATCAATCTGCTATCAATCTAAAATCCATCTGCCAATTATTAATCAAATCAGAAGTATTAATATCAGTAAAATAGAATAAGCAATTGTTAGTACATCCTTTCGGGTCACAGTTCATAGGTGACTTATAAACGAAGTCCATTGTTAAAGGTTAATTACAATTAAGAGTCTTGCATCCGTTGACCGCTTTCCAAAGTCCAATCATTATCGAGAGTTTTATTCTTCCTGGTCATTCCGCTAACACAACGAATTCAAACTACGCAGTTGTCCCTCTCGGTCAACGACCTTTAACATTGTTCACTATACACTTATCTCGTATTGAGTGCATAACAAGCTAATGACTAATTAACGTAAAGCAGAATACAATCATAAAATTATATTTCATATATATACGGCTATCTGGTTACATACGTCCCCCTAACAAAAGAAATATCCCCGACGGAGCTTTCTTTCGCCAGGTGCCCGGTGTGAGAATTTGTCCTTCAAACTCTTCTAGGTCAGATGAACTTCCTGGTGACACACCGGTCAGAACATACATGCTAAGAGGTCGAATGAAGTGACCAATTTCCTATACCAGCTTGGGACACAATAGTCTGTCAACAAATATGTATACTTCACTCATGACAATATATAATTGTTAAGCATTTCATGCAAAAAGTCAATAATATTCAATATACTTTAACAACAATAATAATCAACACAAAATAATCAAAGTCACATACAATTGTTTAAAGAAGTGAGTATGTAAAATAAGCATGTATATAATGCAAGCACGTCCTATATCACAGACTTTAATATTAAAGCTAATTAAAGATATTTCTCCAGATTACACAATTTGTTATAATTTTGGACACTTAATAGTTGTATAAATTTATAAACAGATGGTTTTTCCCATTAATATTTTTAATATATTCGATTAACACATGTTGAATATGTGTGAAATTAAACACTTTATACTTGTGTTCTCTTTTTATGTGTTTTACACGTGTAAAATATACGTTTAACGCATGTTTTACACATGTGGACATTTCTCCTGTGTACAAGTCAGCAAGTACGAAAGTTTGTCTTACTGTGAATACTAGTGAAATGCACATTCAATTTTGCATTTCACAATAGAGTTAAGGTCATTTCTAAATTTAACAAAAATAATGTTTGTTTTACTGCTTTTCACATACAATAGAACACTGTTTAGCTTGAAATACAGAAATATATGCCAAATCCATAACGAAAGAAAACCCGTTCTTACAATATCAAGGTTGTAAAGTTAAAAGAAATATAAGTAAACTCAAATAAAGTTAACATTTTATAAATTGAAAATAACAATCACCTTCTTAAAAATGCATAATCAAATATTTTGCAAGAATAAACTAATAAGAACTTGAGAATCAAAAGCAACAACCTTCCTACAAATGCAATATAAGTAAATGTTTCGTAAAAACAAAGTAAAAATTGTATCATATCATAAACAGTAAAAATAACCTGATTAATGAGCACTTTTTTAAAGAAGTAAAAACTCATAAAATACCTACACAAGTATCAAGGTGGAAGGGAAAGCATATGAAAACAATCTACATATTAAAAATAACAACAAATTCAAAACTTGTTTTAGTTAAATCTTTAACTGCATTTCAAACGATAGGTATTATGGAATGTTCTTAACATTAAAGATTAGAATCATCATAAGCTGATAACAATTTTGGAATGTAATGAAATATATGTATTTTTTTACAGTGTTTGGTGCTTATGAAAGAGGCTGCCTGCAGCTGTGCAAGAGAAACACTACTCTTTGTTTCCATTCACGTGTATTTGTATCATTCAATAAAAAATGTCTTGCAAAATAAACTGGTGTTTTTAATCACTTCAGTGAATCTAATTTAAAAGCAGAACAATGATTAAGCAGCAGTTTCAAAGCCAGCTAGAAATTGTCTGATATATGTTGAAGTATAGTGCCACAAATTGATTTTCGGATAAAATGATTATTTACAAAATCTATTAGAAAAGTAGTTCATTCTATGATTGGAAAATTGGACTTTGGATAAATAATCATGACCAATGCAAAATTAATAAACTGAAAATGAAGACTTTTGTCTGGCCCAGCACAATGATAAATTAAATTATCAATAGTGATACTGTAATGACTAAACACACGCAGTATACCACATCGGTAAAACCTACACCACAACATTAACAAAATCATCACAAACAAAAGACTGTAGAAACTAAATCAAGACGCAATCAGCAAGTACAGAAGACTGTAGAAACTGTACTAAGATATTGACGCAGTCATGTACAGAAGACTGTACAAACTGCACCAAGATATTGACGCAGTCATGTACAGAAGACTGTGGAAACTGCACCAAGATATTGACACAGTCGTGTACAGAAGGATGTAGAACATGCAACAAGATATTGACGAAGTCGTGTATGGAAGACTATACAAACTGCACCAAAATATTGACGCAGTCGTGTACACAAGACTGTAGAAACTGCACTAAGATATTGACGCAGTCGTGTACAGAAGACTGTAGAAATTGCACTAAAATATTGCATTCATTCACAGAAGACTGTACAAACTGCACCAAGATTATGTACAGAGACTGTGACGCAATCAACATGAACGGAAAAATGTAGAAAATGCAGCAAGGCCAAAAGATGAGAAAAAACTGCCGAAAAACTAAATTTCTTCATCACCAAGATTGTTCACACGTCCGAGTCTTCCGGTAGTCTTGTTGTTGGCGTAATTTTGACAGGAGCGGGGGCTAGTTGTCTCAGGAAATGTTTTCTTAAATTTACATACCTATAGAAAAGTTAATTATCATAAAGTCGCCCCGTCCCCTTTTTGGGGCAATGTAAAATAAATGAAGAGTGGATTTGAAGTCAATGTTATGATGCGCTAATCCCTTACCCTCGTTTTTTTCATAAACGATGCGTGGTGTCTGCTGTCAGTTTAAAAAGAGCTATGAATAATTGAAAAAAAAAAATAACTTTTAAATTCTACTTCTTCAACCACAATCATTTCTTTCGCTTAACAGTTGCTGTAGATTCCATTGGTTCAGTTAAACCTGAAAAGAAAATATTAAAAGCATGAATAAGTGGCAGTGAACAGAGAAGCCAAAGTTAACGGTCTGCCAGAAACTGATGAACGTATGGAGACACAATAATGAATTCTTGTTTGTATAAAGATTGTGTATTTTTTTATATCAAATGAAGGCAACATGTTATACATAGAAAAAAATTTATCTTGTGTTGAAAATTGAAACATTTTAGCACTGAAACGTGGCTAACTTGTTTACCCTCTAAAAACACGTTCAATTTTGCATACCCTATTACTGACTACTGAGAACGGGTACTAGAATTAGAGACTGGACTTTGCTTTGCAACTATAGGTTTCAGCTACAGTTGCAAAGCTAGTTTTAAAAAAAAAATGCCTGTTTCGTTTGCAACGCCTACCTGCTGGTTCCTTAGTTATGGTCGCATGCTGCTGCTGCATCCTCGTTCTCTTCTGTTTGATCTCCTGCTGCGATTTCTTTGAATCCTGTTGGTCTCTCGCTGCAAACCGATCATATATGAACTTTTTCAAACTCACCAGGGCCGGGTTTCTTTCTACCTCTACAAATGTTGAATCTTCATCCATGCTGATCTTCATGGATATGGAAGACGAGGACGAGTGTCTACCCTTAGTGATGATCTTCGACTCTAGCAGCCTGTCTTCCAGGAAGTTCTGCAGCGAACTTTCACGTGATCCTTTGCGCGCAAAGCGCTTCCTTCTGTCTTCCAGGTCATCTTCCTCTAAAGAGCTCTGTGAATACATGGATATATTGTTGGTGCTTCTTTCAAGCTGTCCCACTGCAACAAGATAGTGGTTATTTTAGACGAAAGTACGTCACAATATGGAGGTGTCCTATATTTCTTTGGCAGCGTTTTACAAAACCTTGCGACTTGCGACGAAATGATTGACTGCTTATTTATCACAAACTAGGTAATGTTTTGTTCTATTTGAAGTACAACATAGACAGAAATAGTTGTGAATATTTAATTTTTTTCGTCAAAGATTCAATGGGACTGAAAATATTTACGGATTTGTTGTAAATAACTTTGTGAAATGCTGCCCTGGATTTCTTTATACAAGCGAAATCGGCCAAAACGTTCGTGCTTGATAATTTGGGGGGAAAACGACCCTCATTCTTTTTTTTTTTTAAATCGATTGATATGCCATTTTAATTTGAATAGGAATCTGATCAGGAAGGAGAATTGTTTTTTAAGATAAACAACTCTCATCAGTCTCATACCCAGAAACTCTTTATAATATAAACAAACATTAATTTGTGGGGACGTTCGACAAGGATCATTTCATTTAGAACTAGCTGACTGAATCCACAAAAATATCTTATTAAAGAGATTGGTAACAAATAGTTTGTTTTACATGTATCCTTCTAGAAAAATCAACAAAATTTTTTGACTTTAAAAAAAATTAGAAAAATTGTAAAGTATTAGTTTAGTGGTAAACAGTTGTCACTGAATTCAACTTTTTAAAATAATGAAATGGTGACAACTGGAAAAGCTTACAAGTATTTGACATTTCCTGGAAATACAATGTACCGCGATGTCTCGGGTACAATACGCACTTGTGTATAATACGCACCCCAAAAGTTGAACAAAAAATGGCGAAAGAACAGCAGGTCCTATGTATAACACGCACCCAAAAAATGGCGAAATCAACGGCCGCCGTTTCCCCAAAAACTATCGATGAACATGTTAATTTTATAATCCATGCGCAATTTCTTTAATTTTGTGATCGGAACATAGCACAGACGATGAAAATCGACGGCCGCCATTTTCCAAATAACTATCGATGTTTAATGATAATTTTATAACCCAAGCGTAATTAGTGTAATTTCGTGATCGGAACATGGCCTAAGCGATATTAGAGTCAAAGTTCTTACAATTTTACTTTAAAAGAACGGCATGATTTACATGGGCGGCATCAAATATCATTTGACACTTCATAAAGAGTTTCTTATACAACATCGGAGAAGTAGAGGATCATCATACGTAGAGAAGAACGGCAACCGAGCTTCGTGCTTAAAGGTAATAATGTTGTATAAACCAAAAAAAAACTTCAAAAGAAATAATTTAATTGATTAAATATAGTCAAACCCTTTGATTGTTGTTTAAATAAACATTGTGAAATATCGTCATTATCAAGTCGTACAAATGATTTAGCAGTGTCTATGTAAAGCAATAACATTTAACTGGACACAAAGTAATTAAGTTTAATAAAATCAGAATAATTGCTTATCTACGTGCACTTCAAAACACCCAGTGAAGTCCGACACGAGATAGGTGCATGCTTTTGACACCGGAAATTGTTAAACAAACATTGACCACGCGTCGAGTCAACAGGTTGCTGCTTACGTAATGGCGAATACACTGGCGATATTTAAACTTGTTTGATGCAAGAAATAGTGTTAAGAGAAGATACATATTTCAATACATGGGAAACATTTAAGAATAAGGTATTTCTGATGCAGTAAATTTAGTATACACTCATTCAATTTGCATAATACGCTATATGGGCAGTCACTACTCCCGTGGTATCAAGAATCACGGCTTGAAAAAATGGGGTACAATTTTTGTCCTATGTACAACACGCCCCCCCTCCCCACACACACACTTTTGATCAAATATTGGCTGAAAAAAAGTGCGTGTTATACACGCGACATTACGGTAATCTTTTTATCAAAATATATTCCATCTCTATATCGGAACTATAAATACAAATATACTGGTCCATCAAATATCCTGAAATTTGCCGAACCCGAAGATATTAAACTGAATGAAACACGCATTTCCTTTATTATTATTTTCGTAATAACTCAGATTTGAAACAGAATTAGCCCTTAATTTTTGCAATTTATATTTTCCTTCCCATAAGGATAATTTATGCTAAACTACGTTGAATTGGACTCTTGATTAGTTCTTGAGAAGAAGATTTTTAAAAATGCACTCCCCTTTTTCTATAGTTTCAAGGTTTTCTCCGCTTTAAATACTGATCGGACTTATATTTTTGCAATTTATATTTGCCCTTCCATAAGAAATATTTGTGCCAAATTTGGTTGAAATTGGATAAGCGGTTTTAGAGAAGAAGTTCAAAATGTAAAAAGTTTACAGACGGACGGACGGACAGACGGACGACGGAAAAATGTGATCAGAATAGCTCACTTGAGCTTTCAGCTCAGGTTAGCTAAAAACTTACTAGTATTTGCCATTTGCTGGAAATAATCTTTTAGCGAAATATATTTCATCTCTGTACCGGAACTATAACAGTAAAATTCCCTTACTTGACCCTCCACCAGCGAGTTCATCGATTTCATCGTCATCACTATCGCACTCCATTTTCTGAACTTGATCGAAGAGGTTCTCGCAAGCGTTGAAATTGTCCAGAATGTTAACGCCTTCGAAATTTTCCTCGATGAAATAATCATCGCTGCTTGTGTCTCCATATCGAGCTTTCTCTTTTGCTGGATACTGTCTGAAGACGTAGTTAAAATTCAGCCTAGTTTTGCGTAAAACCAAATCTTCTGTTACAGGAGTATTCGTTACCAGAGGAGGTTTGGGACTTTCCGGAACATTGTCATCATAATCAGAGGAACTTTCTGACGAGGAGCATGCAGAAACGGATGTTCCTTCAAACACACCTGATGCTAGCATGGTCTGCGTTGTCTCTTTCTTACTTCTCTTCTGTTTCCTCTTTTCTTCAAAATTTCCACTCTCGAAGTCCTGTACGTGAATAACAAGATTTTACGTCTTTACATTGTTAATAGGGAGCTATTCCGAGATGCACGCAAGATTTCTTGTATTGATATGTATTAAATACAAAAGCATGTCTCTTATTAGGAAACCTAAAAAATCACCAAGGAAAAACAAATTTATAGCACTATCAAAATTTTATACAAAATTTGATTTTCGGTTATCCAATAGGTTCTGTGGACTACAAGGATACCCCGCCCTTTCTTTTAAAACCAAACAAACCATCCCTTAAAGTTAACCCCGTATGTTACTGTGGAATACTAAATTGAAATATTATCTTACGGATAGCTGTGAAATAGCGTTTCATTGTTTAAAGGACAGATAAAATATGCTTTTAGTTATTATATGAATCCATCGATCTGCAGTGCTCAATGATTAGTGTTAGAGTTTTGCTAGAAAATACGATATTATTTTGATGGTCCGGTATTGTATACACAATTTTTACATTTAACTTGAACAATTATAATTTCTGACTGAATTTTGTAAAAATTAAATTAAAGGTATTTGATCAAATTTTCAAACTGTTAATACATTTCAATGAATAGCCATAAACACTGGACCTATATCCAGATAAAAATTTAATAGTATATTCATCTTGATGGACTTTTTCTAAACCCATGACTTATCATGATAGTTTGAAAATTGTTGTTGCCAATGGTCACAAAGACTGAGATACCAACTTCAAGGTAAGAGTTATAACACTGTGACACTATAAAACCAATATATCATCAGAGATATCTTCTTATACTGACCGCATTAGAATGTGATATAAACAATGACATACTAACAACAAATAATCCATCAGATATCTTCTAACACTGTAGTAACAAGACTGAGATATCAATAATGATACTGACAACAAACAATTAATCAAAGATATCTTCTAACACTAGTAACAAGACTGAGATATCAACAATGAAGCACTGACAACAAACAATAAATCAAAGATACCTTCCTACACTGTAGTAACATGACTGAGATATCAACAATGAAGAACTGACAGCAAATATTTAATCAAAGATATCCTCCTACACTGTAGTAACAAGACTGAGATATCAACAATGAAGCAAAGACAAACTATTAATCAAAAATATCAACTAACACTATAGTAACAAGACTGAGATGTCAACAGTTAAGTACTGACAAAATTAATCAAGGATATATTCTTACACTGCAGTAACTATACTGAGATATAAACAATGAAGCACTGACAACAAACAATTAATCAAAGATATTCTCAAACACTTTAGTAACAATACTGAGATATCAACAATGAAGTACTGACAACAAACAATTAATCAAAAATATCCATGAATATAGTAAAATTACTAATAAATATATTTCATCCGAAATATCCTGTAATCCACTTATTCTATAATAAAGACAAAATAACAACAATTAAAAAATGAAATATTTATTATAATTCTTCACAACTAGATTGAAATATAAACTAAGAGGCATTTAAGAACGAACTGCTGGTTATTATAATTATGAACTATCCCCTCTCTGTTATAACAATTTAAGGCCATATCAAGGGTCAAAAAGTTGATTGGCTATATCAATCTTTTCGATTACCTTATAGAATTGGATGGCCTTTTCTATCTTCTTGGTTTCTTTGACTTGTGTCAGAGCCCAGAGGTGGGACCTCTTCATACTCGGATACCCGGGGTGGTTCCTGGGCAGGCCCCCTAACTGGGTGAGGCGCATCAAATGTTCGTATTCAGAGATCGCTTCATACAACTTGTAAATAGAAGCATCTGAAATTTTGAAATGATGAAAAAGGTAAATACATTACTGCATACAGATACAGTTCAATTTACTCACACATAGTCATTTGGTTTTTTAATGTTGCCCAGTGCTATTATTTAAATAGCAATTATAGCTTTTCATTCTTTAAATGTACTTCAAAGATTCTTAATTCAAGTGTTCATTAAGATTACTCTAGCAAATATTTTTTTTTCTTTTATTAAAACAATTTACCCAAGATTTGTCTGGATGGTTGTGGCAATTTTTAGACTAAATATTATTATTAACCTACTTAAGAAGAAGAGTTCAATATAAAAATAATGTAAATCAACATGTATTCATGACCTTATTTCGCAATTCAACAGATATAAACTTGTTTGTGATGACTTTAAACAATTTTCTTGAGTTGTCATTACATCTATATAGCAAAGAAACAGCAAAAACAAATCACGAATACGAGGGTCTTACAAACCTCAATTATTTTTCTCGTAAACTAACAAAAATTGATTTACAGAACTAAAATTCAGGGCCAAACTATTTGGATTTATTGCTTTACTAAATAATAGTTTATATCTACAAGAACTATATCTAAAATGAAAGTTTAATCTGATTGGTAACTTGATGATCACTCAGCCACTAACTCCTTATAAAATTTGTTTCTGGTTTCTTACACTTATCTCCCCGATTATTTTCAAAGTAGTCCCAGTACAAATAGATGGCTCTCTCGATCTTCACCGTAGCCACATCATGCACCGTCAGTGTGATGGCTTCGTGTGATGAGGACATAATCTTCTCTCGAAGCTTATAACATTTTGAAATGTTGTCTTCTGCCAGCCCCATCTCCCCTAACTTCATTTCTACATAAGCAAGAGACCCCAAGACCTCGGCATAGCTGTCAAACTTCTCCATCTTGAAATGCTCGAAAAGTTTCATAGCATGACGGAAATAGGTTTCAGCATTCCGAAAGCTCTGGTTCGCTTGCTCTTTTTTATTAAGTTTCTCAAGTTCTAGACCTTCCCGGTATGAACATCTTCCAATATTCTGGATGTACAAAGGTATATCTATGTTGTTAAAATTATCTGATATTCTGTATGCAAACAGAAATGCCTTTAGATGGTTGTATTTGGATTTTTGGAGGTTTTGAGGAGTCATATTGGCATAGACTTTCCCAAGGGAATTATATACCTGAGCTAGATCAATCTTGTATTTTTTCCTTACAGCTTTCTCTAGCTTGTTGCTCCAAAGTTGTTTTGTATCTTCCAAATAATGCATTGCTTGAACATATTTTCTGTCTTGGATACATAGTTCTCCTGCAAGATAAAACGCTGCTCCTGCCACCTCAACCAGTTGACCCAATTTCTCAAAGCTTAAGTCAAGGGATATATTCTGTAGAGTCTCATTTAGTACACAATTTAAAACCTCTCCTGCTATTTCATTTCGGTCACTTTCAAAATATTTCTTACCAAGATGTATTTGCCAAAGAGCAGTTTCCAAGAATTTACTTTGATCTCCCTTTGAAAGCTCAATACACTTTTGCAGTAATCTAAACTTGTAATAGTCCTCCACGAAACGGTCTGCAACTTCTGATACTCTTTTGCACGTCAAAACTGAGCGTGACCCTTTGTTCCAAAACTCTGGAGAGCTTTTCTGAATCAGGTCATTGTAAGTCTTTAAAGGGACCTTAAAATCTTTCAATTCTTTCCATGCTTTAACACAGTTTTTCTCAAAGTATTCAAAAATTTTGTTGGTTTTCTTTTCTACATATGCAACAAATAAAGATTTGGCTTCATTTACTGGCTCTTCAAATTCTACCTGATTAGCAATTTTGAGGAGAAACTTGTGAACTAGTGGATGTAACGAAAACTGTGCACTTTTGGAGGTTGTTTTTATGTCATCCGTCTCTTCTTTCTGAAAGTCGTCAACTTCCACAAAATGTCGACTCTTTAAGTAAATCATGTTGAGACTCGTTTCAAAAACAATTGGTTTTTCTTCATCCATACTTTGTTCACCTAACACAAAGGCTGCAAATGCCAAATTAAATTTAGCTGTCCCAAATACATGCACTTTAACCAGCAGGCGTTGCTTGGATTTATCCAGAGTATCAAAAGTCTGGGCGAGACAATTGCTCTCTACGTCGAGATCTGGGAGATTCTCTAGTTTTTTGGCCAACATTTCTGTAATAACCTTTCCACTCCTGACGGCTGCCCCCACAGATTTAATGGCTAGAGGACTTCCTCCGCACAAGTTTACAATGTTCTGACAGACCTCGTTATCCGGAGCAGGCTGGAACAGAAATGTGTAATACAGTGTACTGTAAAAGTGGTTATTTACGCGTTGGGGAAATTTACACTATAGTTATGCAGTAAGCTTAAAACTGCGAAAAATACCCCTACGTGTATGGTAAAAAAGCAATACTTTTGTGTTGTAAATGATACATCTGCATATTTAATTCCAAAAAATGCGTACTTAACCACCAGCATAAATAAACAATTTTACAGTATAATAATAATTCGTTTGATGCAAGGCCTAATTTGGTAATGGTTACTACTGCTTGAATTTCATAATTTGGAATAGTCCATGGGAAAAGAGGTTCTAGATCCGTGGGCTGTAGATGATTAACCTTTTTGAAAGTTTATAAATTTTAAATCACTAGCCCCTGAATAAGACAAAAATTGAACACAGGTTAACTCTAGTGTAACCAAGTACCTAATTTCAGCTGTGTGGACTGAGACAATGAAGAGAAAGTGTCCAGTCTAAGGGCACGGCTTGCAGAACCCATAACATCACTTAAATCAGCAACCTTTGGGTTACAGGTCCATCACCCATGACCACTGAGCCATGTGCTCCAAATTTTCTTTAAAATATCAACTCATATTCATAGAAGCATATTTAATTTAATGTTAGTCACCTAAGCAATGCTAGCCACCCAACTAACTAACTTTACTTCACTTCAATACACAAATAGGTATAAATTTAAAAAAAACACACACACAAACCTTAACATCATATATCAAAAATTGGAAAGGCAGTGAAAAATTTATTCTTTAAAAAACCTATTTAAATGCTTTAATACAAATAATATAGTAGATAAGCTTTAAAGATTGAACAATATAATATATTGAGTTAAAAACATTGAAAACAAAAATACTGTTTATGCTAAAAAATATTCTTGATGATAAAAAGACTAACCGTAAATGGTCTCCTACAGCAGGCTTTCAACAGGTTCACACCGTCCAGAAGTTTTAACTTGGAAAGTTCTACCTCAAACATAAGACCACTAAGCCTCTCGGCACCTCGAGATATTTTTTGGCTAGCAGATGTGCGTAGTTTTTCCTCAGGAACTAGTTTTTGTCGTAGAGTCACCAATATACGAACCTGCCATCCAACCAAAATTTAAAAATCAGTGTTTATATTTTGCATATTCAGAACTGTTTTTCTGCCTGCCTTCACTAAACTTTTCTCAAACATAAGCCTATTTAACTTGTCAATATGAGCACATCAAATCTCTGTCTACTAACCAACAAGGGATCATAACCAGTTGTAATTTGATTTTAGCTGAAAAAAGAGGAGATATGGAGGGTACTTCTAAAAAAAAATTGGAGGATAATAAGAGCTCTATACAATAACCCAATTGCATCGTAAGCTCCTTTAAAATAGTAGTATCGATAAACTATTACAAAAATCAACTAACCAGTTGCAAAGAAAGGTCTAAAAGCCTCTACATAAAAATCTTCTAATGCCACTTAGAATTTGAAATTGCATATACATACAATGAATATGACCCCCTTTGAAGTTTTACATATTTAAAATATACATGAAATTGCATGATAAGCATATATGATCCCCTTTCAAGTTTTACACATTTAATAATATAAATGAATATTTCACAGGACACCATGACCGAGTAGAATACCTCTGTCCCTATGGATTTTATGTCTTTGCAGAAATTTTCTAGAAAATACAGCAGCCTATCTTTCTTTTCCGTTGTCTTCATCATATCGTCCAGGTTATCCATGAAGAAGATTGTCCCTGAAATCAACATCTAAAGATATTATTTATACTCTGAATGGTGTTTTAAATCACTATATTTTGGGGGATTTTGTGATAAATTACATAATATATAAGCACATTTTGTATTGTGCACACAATATGTGATGTGTGGTTTTGTATTTAACAAGATGAGCGGTAAATCTTTGCTTGCCATTTCCAACACATCTTTTATCAAAAGATACAGCATATGAGATTACATACAAAGTATAAATCTCCTTCATTAAACTAAATAAGTACTTTCAAGTCCAAAGACTTACTAGTCTTAATGCCCTTGAGTCCGTTACAAAGCTCTGAGTACAGGTCATTCAGTTCGGTACTGTTACAGTCCAGGCCTATTTCACCGACCATGTCCCTCAACAAGTCTATCAAGTCGTCTTTCTCTCTTACAGAAAAAGATCATTATGTGTACCATAAAATCCATTGAAATGGCTCCAGAACCAAAGTTACCAGTAATTAATATCATGTTATTTTTCTGTGGCATGCTGCATTCTGTAGCTATTATTTACTTCATGTCTAAAGTTTTTGTAGCTATCGCTTATCACATGTCTTCAATTTACATGTACCAGTTTTTCCTAGAATGCAAAATTTCTGTAAAAATTTCTGTATCTATCTCTATGGTTTTGATTTACCATTTTTCCTGGCATGCTATGTACAAACTGTAGCTAAAAGTTACCACTTGTTTATAGATTTTTATGTGCCAGATATTTGTGGCATGCAATAAACTGTGATTATTACTTACCTCATATCAATAATTTTGATGTGCAAGATCATTTTGGCATGCTGCAGTCTTTTATAGCTATAAATTACCTCATGTCTATGGATTTGATGTGCCAGATTTTTCTGGCATGCTGCAGTCGATAACATACTTCAGTGGCAAGACTGGTTTTCCCCATTCCACCAAGGCCACAAATAGCAACTCCTGTAATTATCAATCCATAAATTTCAATGATTTTTATTTTGATTAAGTTCTATGTCAATTTTGCATCTGTATCAATTACATTCGGGACTTAAACAATGCTAACTAGCATTAGAAAAATCAACTCAAACCTTGATATTTTTTTCCAGTGAGTTTTTCCTCTACATCTTGGAGGTCCTTTGTCCTCCCAATAAACTCCTCGGCTTTGGACCGTGATATACGAGCACAGTCCTCCTATATTTTGTTAACTTCATTTTATATTCGAGTAAAACATTCTTGAAAGGTTGACTTCCCTGATGGCTATGTAGATTAACTAACTCCACTAGAGCTATTAAATAGTCCAACACCAGAACTTCATCGTTACTTAAATTGTTATGCAATGCTTCAAAGAACTCGTGAGCATTGTTGACACTGTGTATGAAGACTGGTCCGAGGTCCTGAGCCGCACGCTGGCAAACTTCTTGGAAGAGACCTTCGTCAGTGTCCAGTTCGTGTGAGATCCCATGGCGGATCAGGTCCCAGGGGTGGATGTGAGTGTCACTAATCTCCACATTGGGAGAATTCAGATCCACGTCATCCATTTCAACTGCTAATTAAAAGTTGGACTCTGTTGTTTAAAGACAATGTGAAATGGACAGGAAACTTTTACCAACGTGCACCATGAAATGTACCGTTTCACTGTGAAACATGGATGAAACGTTAAGGTGATATCTAATAATGCATGATAAAATTGACAATGTCATAATTTCCATAGGTTTTTGTTTCCTGTTTCCTAATCAAAGATCTCTCTGATACTTATATTAAGTCCTGTCTTTGACAAGTTGACGTAACTAATGAGGAATATAAACATCAGTGGTTTCTCCAGTTACTTTCCCCTATTTGATAATACAAGATTTATCTTTTTAAAAAAACAAACCCTTAGCAAGTCAGTCAGCAGAATATTAACTTTATGATCAAAAGTGAATCAGACTGTGGCTAATATGCACTTGGCGTTTTAAACTTTTCTCTTATCAATGCTTAATATTTCCTCGTTTTATAATCTTCATCATCTATCGGTATTACAAGAAACACTTCATTTCTAAAGAGAATAATTTTAAATGTCAAGTCCCTCTGCATACTGTAATACACAATTATTTAATTGACAGAAACACCGTGAAATACAATTGGTAAGAATTTGCATTATTAAATTTCATATTAACACATGAAAGAATATTCAAGATTGTGTTTATCTATTTTTATAAAGTGTGCCTGTGTTTTAATTACACTTCATTATTCAACAACAGCTATATACACTTCACAACATCCAAGATTTTATCCACTTGTAATCAATAAATAGATAACAATTTATAAACATGGTGAGGAAGAACAAAGTAAAAACGGTGTCAGAGAAATTGCGGATAAAATGAATGTCAACATAGACACTTCAGCTTTAAATGTCATGAAATTTGCAGACGTTCAGTTTTATATTGTACTAATGCATTTCATATTAAAGTAAGAAAGTTTAACAGTGTTGCTATAATATAGTTACCTGAGAGACCCCGCACCCGTGTAAACAACAGTTTACTATGCAACTTCTACTTTCGTTTTAATAAAAAAGACGTGGATATAACTCATGATGCTTGGCGTTCATTACAGTTGAACATGGAAATAAGTTTATATATATTAACCTTTTAAGCATCCCCGACCAAAAACAAGAAGCCAATGGTCCGCATTGCTCATCTAAACAGCAGTTCTATATAGTCCGTCCCAAGCTCTAGTTTCCAAAACATTTAGACGATTGAAATCATTGAAAGGGAAAAAATCCAAAATATCTTTATTTACACATTATAATGAAAAATGTTTAACGTCGGAGGTCCTAAATTCGTTACTGTCTTAGAATCGTGTCCGTTTTGTATTCATCATTTTCATCGCATCGCTGCAAAATAAAATCACGAATGGAAAGTCATACGAAGAAATAGAAGTCTTTTATGCATGTATGTATATATAACAAGTTTAACTATGCGTCTAATGGTACGTTTTCTAAAGATAACGACTCATGGGCCTTCGACAATACTTTCATGAATGTTGCAATACAAAATTCCTATAGACTTCTTTATTTTTAGCCATGTATCGAAACCTGAGAAGCTAGAGGGGTGTTTCAAAAGAGAAAACTTTGGGCCCCCAAAAAAATATCCTTTTGAATGAACATTTAAACCCTTGGGTATGTCGATAAATATCGAGAAATTAAAGGGACTTTGACACAATTTAAGCTCAATATTTTCTGGAATGATCAATATGGATGTTTTTAATGCTTTGTCAAAATTTGAAAGTATAATATCAAGTTCAAGCGAGTTACAATTCGTTTATTTGCGAAAAAAGTTTGAGTCATGTTATTTAATTGTTTATATGACTGGGTTATATTGGTATAAGTTTCAATCTATTGCTTCTTTATGATGTTGATAACATTATTCATGAACCCATTGAATAAGTTTATTTGATTTGACTCTAGTTTTGTTTACATAACAACGACTTATTTCCTCTGTATCTCGCTTGTAACTTGATTTCTAGCATTGAACGAAGATATATTCGTTTTTATAATTTTTATCAAGGAGCCTAACACACTGCTTATTGCTTGCTTTGTTTTAACGTGCGGTTTTATTTTCCAATGAACAGTCATACCATATAAATCAATTGCGCTAAAAGATGGTGAACTTTTGATAATTGTTTTGGTTTTCTCATTGTAACTGTCAACTTCTTATCTTTTCGATCTATCAGATTGGAACATCATTACATATAATAACGTCATCTTTACATAGAATTTGCTGGGGAACCTCTTTTTAAAGTAAACGCGGATGCTGCTATTTGTTGTAGTTTATCTGGTATTTTCTTTGGAACACGAAAGTTTCACATACCTTCTTTTACCAGAAGCTATGAAAGCTAAAGATAATCACAAGGAACATGTCTGAGTGAACATGTCTTAAAAAATTTTAAATATAGTTTCAAAAATGGTACATATAAATTCCATCAATTATGGATATGAAATAGCATATCCTGTCAAACAAAGTTTCCTTTGAATATTACTATCATACTATTTGAACACATTTTTGCACTTACTTTCTATAAGCATATTTTGGTAAGGAAAGTGTTTTTATTGCACCATTTGGGTATTTTTAAGCAATGACTGAAGAAATACACTCTACTTTATGAATTTCGTAGTTCTAAGGTTTTTCCTTATACATTCTTAGCAAGTTATTAAGAATTATGGATGGTCATAACCATTTAAGGTAGCTCGCGGGTTTACCTGCTTGTGAGAAAACCTACCTTGAAAATTTGTCCACGTTATCCCTAGGTTTCAGAGTTTTATTTCTAAAATTTATTTGAGATTCGTCTGCGCGGTAATAATGTTATCGTGTTTCAAATACAGTGTCATTGATAAAATCAAGCAACGCCATTTCAATGAAATATATAGTAAAATGCACATCTTACTCGAGAAACGCATTACAAAACCATACTCCAAACTTTTAAACGATTCAGACGAAATTAATTATACTCAACACAATAACAGAGGAGATAATTATGAATCAATTCATAAAAAATAATCAGTATGTGTTCTCGGCCAATTTTTTGCAAAACAACTTTAAAGATTTGAAAGATTTCTCAAAACCTTATATTTTCATTACGACGTTAGCCCGACGTCATCATTTCCTTACGTCTGAGAACCCAAAAATTGAAATGCATTTATTGACAAGACTAGCTGATTAACACATTCTAGAACATGTAAATACTAATTATACATTATTGTGAATGTTATCAAATGCACAAATGCAATTAATGTAAGGCCGTAAAGATACAGAAAATTGCTATTTTTGTTTTCATGAGACTCCGTGTCAATCAGTGCAAAAAAAAAAATGCCAGGCAACTACCGACATAATAAGTTTGTAATCGTATAAAATAATTAGCTCAAGCTAAAAGAATTTTAATTAAATTTGATCGGTAGTTAAAATTACGGAAGTTATAATTGTAAAAAAAAAAGCGAAGTTAATGCATATGTTCAATTAATTTACTTGTCTATTTTAAAATATGATTTTAAATGGAAGAATTCCAACGCACACTCATACTTTATACTCATTTAGAACAAAATATGACAATGTATGTGCCATCTTTAAATTTTCAGCACTTGATAATTATAAATGTTTGTATGAACAGTGATAAACTGCATTTAAGCTTTTTAAAATATTTCCTTTTATGCTTCTAAATATCTCATTTCTCAATGTATGAGTTTACTATGACGGTCAACTCTTTACGTCGATTCCTATTATGACGTCAGCAAACCCGCGAGCAACGTTAAGGCTCTATTAACTATAGATGAATAGCTCTCTATAAAGATATTAAAAAAAACAACAATTATTCAAATTTCAAAGCAAAACAATCTAGACTTTTTCTTTTCTTAAAACAATACTTTATTACCAAAGATATTATATTTAAACGTTTAAGACATACCTGATGGGTAAATTGTTGACCACCCACCTTGCTATTTATAATATTTTATGTGCAAAAATGTATCAGGATTTTCGTTTTTATCATGAGAACGAACGCGTTAGCGGGTGTGCGCTCAATTGGAATTCACGTTAATAAGAAAATCTAGTAAACAATGCAGAATGATAGTTCGAAAGAACTCCTTCGACCAATGCCACCACTTCGACATGAACTGTAAATTATGCAAGAGATGAAGCATATTTGCCTCTTTATGTTTGAGATGAGTTATCGTTAATAAAATTTAAATCCTGTTTTTTACAAAATAAGAAGGCCATAGAAAGCGGCACCAGTATTGTGGAATCCTTGATATTGATAATTGACATCTAATGGATCTGCATAAGTGGTTAATTTTAGTGACTCAAATGAACTAGTTGCACGTTACTCTGTGAGAAGCAACCGACATTTTCAAGTTTGTGAATGAGACAATAGTTCCAAGTACAGTAAATGTTTTGTTATCATCACTGATAAACCCGGATGTTTAATTCTATAATAATATGAATAATAAGTTTTATTTTATTTGAAACACTGAACACTGAAGTGCACGTGCTCCATCTATTTGTTTATGATATAATGTGATTAAGTTCTGAAACAGAATATTGAAGAAATTATGATTTCTTAACCTTCATAATGTATGTTAAAGTTGTGATGCAACAAATGCTGTGAGCTACTGAAAAACGTGAACTGGATAAATACATCATTGCTACCCAAGGGTATCTGGTCCTTCATCTGAACCCTTAATGAATAGTTCATATTATACTCTTTACTCTATGAAGTCGGATCATAATTTCTGAATGAATTTCATTTCGCTTAAAAATTCATAATAATGTTAGGGGGGGGGGGGTGGCTTCTGCTATGTACGAGAGGTCAGAAATGATGTCAGACATTCGCTCATAACTCATGGTTCCTCTTTACATGACTTACTAAAAAGTTCTGATTTCTCGCAACAAGAGTTATTTACCCTTTTTAAAAATGTTTGATTATCAAATAAAGTACTAAAATGATCAGGGTATGACATCATCTTTAATCAATTAAAGTGAATTTATTCAAAACTTTACAAAAGTAATATACTTCATATTTCATCCCCACCTCATTTCACTTAGCAAATGCGATTTCTTTTCATCGGTACTTTGTCTGTGAACAGTTATCCCAACTGTACCTTTTGTTAAAATGAATGGCATAAATGCAAAATGTGCACTTATAATCGAGGGAAATTTAATTAAAACAGAAAATAATTTAAAGATAGAGGGTCCTGAAAAGAATATTTCCACAGTTTATATTTGCACAAAGGAAATTTAACAATGTGTATGTTTTTGAATAATTTTTTTGAACTATATTAAAACAATATTTCAGTGATAAAGAGTTAATAGGAAACTCACGTTTATCTCAATTTAAGTTTTCACTTCATGTACAAATTTGTCTTGAAAGCTGCGTTTGGAAATTATTAAACAGTGTCATATGACAAAAATTGACGATTCAAAAACAAAACCATAGAAAGTAAAGGATATTGTCTTTTGCTGTGTAATGAGAGACTTTGAATTACATATTTGAGTTACTATCTATTGCGTCATTAAGAAATAAATTATTTGGGTATTTTAAATTTTGTCGTAATGAATGTTTTTTATATCTCCAGGGCCTGGCTTACGGTGGCTGATTCTACAGTTGTTCTTCACGGATCGTCTGACTGATACAACAAGAACCAGAATCTGTTGTCATCCGTACAAACCGTTCCCTGAGCCAAGCACTCGTCTATTGGCAAGCTAAGTCTTTGATTAAAGGAAACTATTTTAAAAAGTCTGCCGCAATTCAAATTCTGCAGATTTCATTTATAAGGGATATAGCAGCAATTAGCAGCGAAAATGACCCATCTAAAAAATTTACATGATATATTAATCTTGTTTCTCTTGGTTTAAGAGTGACGTGTTTGCACTGGAGATGTGAACCTCCTAACACTTGGAGATTTGGTCCTATCGTCTGTAGGATAATACCTGACCAACGGACACTCCTAACACCTGGAGATTCGATCCTATCGTCTGTAGGATAACGCCTTACCAACGGACAACCCTAACACCTGGAGATTCGATCCTATCGTCTGTAGGATAACGCCTGACCAACGGACACCCCTAACTCCTGGAGATTCGATCCTATCGTCTGTAGGATAACACCTGACCAACGGACAACCCTAACACCTGGAGATTTGATCCTATCGTCTGTAGGATAACGCCTTACCAACGGACACTCCCGCTATGGACATCTCTACGTTGAAAAACACAAGAGACTTTTGTGCGAGATTTTTTATTGACAAAATAGTGAAGGGTCTCCAAATAAAACACAAGAAGTGAGTATGTAAAATAAGCATGTATATAAAGCAAGCACGTCCTATATCACAAAACTGGTCGGCACACAAATGTTATAAAAGAAAATCATCTTTGCAAACTTGTCCTGAATATAAAGAATTCCGATTCAAATATATTAAGAAATATTATTGGGAAAAATTAAGTGTCCAAAATTATAAAGAATTATGTAATCTGGGGAAATATCTTCAATTAGCTTTAATAACAGCAATGGCATTCCATAATTTTTTTTCTGCCGTACTACTGTGTCTTTATTACATAGCAGACACTGTACCATACATAATGTAAATCGTATAATATATATTTACTCATGTTGTGCATAATACCATAAAATGTATATCTTGAGCAAATAAATAATAATATATTTAACAAAGCGCCCAGTATCAACTCCCAAAAGCTTGCCTCTACAAGTCATCAAGTGCAAAAGTTTGTCTTACTGGGAATACTAGTAAAATGCACATTCCATTTGGCATTTCTCGATAGAATTAAAGTCATTTCTTCTAATTTTAACAACAAAATAATGTTTGTAATACTTATTTTAACATACAATTGTACACTGTATACCTTGAGATACATGCCAAATCCATAACAACAGAAAACCCGTTCTTACAATATCAAGGTTGTAAAGTCAATTGAAATATAATTAAACTCAAAGTTAACATTTTATAAATTGAAAATACCAATCACCTTCTTAAAAATGCATGAGTAAATATTTTGCAAGAATGAACTAATAAGCACTTGAGAATTAAAAACAACAACCTTCCTATAAATGCAATATAAGTAAATATTTCGTAAAAACAAAGTAAAAATTGTATCGTATCATAAACAGTTAAAATAACCTGATTAATGAACATTTTTAAAGAAGTAAAAACTCATAAAATATTTACACAAGTAACAAGCTGGAAGAGAAAGCATAGGAAAACGATCTACATATAAAAAAACAAATTCAAAACCTGTTCTAGTTAATCTTTTACTGCATTTCAACCAATAGTTATTATGGAATGTTCTTAACATTAAAGATTAGAACCATCATTAGCTGATAGCAAATTTGGAATGTAATGAAATATATTTTTTTACAGTGTTTGGTGCCAATGTAAGAGGCTGCCTGCAGCTGTGCAAGAGAAACACTACTCATTGTTTCCCTTCACGTGTATTTGTATCATTGAATAAATAATGTCTTGCAAATTAAACTGGTGTGTTTTTAATCACTTCAATGATATCTAATTTAAAAACAGAAAAATGATTAGGCAGCAGTATCAGACAGCTCTTGGACTTGCCTTCCTGTTTACAGGTCAGTTTCAGTACAGAAGAGGGAATAAGTAATAAGGCACATCGGGAAAAGTTTGAATTGGGCCAGCTAGAAATTGTCTGGTGTACGTTAAAGTATAGTGCCACAAATTGATTTTCTGATAAAATGGTTATTTACAGAATCTATTAGAAGAGTAGTTCATTCTATATGATTGGAAAATTGGACTTTCGAAAAATAATCATGACCAATGCATACATGTACAGAGACTGACGATGAAGACTTTTGTCTGGCCCAGTTTATTGACAAGGACAAGGATATTTTAAAGTATTAATACTGATACTGTAATGACTAAATACACGCAGTATACAACATCTGTAGACAAAATCATCACATACAGAAGACTGTACAAACGGCACCAAGATACTGACGCAGTCATGTACAGAAGGCTGTACAAACTGCACTAAGATATAGACGCAGTCGTGTACAGAAGACTGTACAAACTGCACCAAGATTATGTACAGAGACTGTGATGCAATCAATATGAACGGAAAAATGTTGAAAATGCAGTAAGACCGAAAGATGAGAAAAAGGACTGCCGAAAAACTAAATTTCTGCATCACCAAGTTTGTTCACACGTCCGAGTCTTTCGGTACTCTTGTTCATGTTGTTGTTGGCGTAATTTTGACGGGAGCGGTTGCTAGTTGTCGCAGCAAATATTTTCTAAAATTTACATACCTATAGAAAAGTTAATTTTTATAAAGTCGCCCCGCCCCCTTTTTGGGTCAATGTAAAATAAATGAAGAGTGAATTGGAAGTTAATGTTATGATGCGCTACTCCCGTTTCCTTGTGTTTTTTTTCATAAACGATGCTAGGTGTCTGCTGTCAGTCTCAAGAGAGCTATGAATTCTAATAAGTTTCAGTAAGCAATTAATTGAAAATTAACTTTTAAATTCTACTTCTTCAACCACAATCATTTCTTTCGCTTAACAGTTGCTTTAGATTCCGCTGGATCAGTTAGACCTGAAAAGAAAATATTTCAAAGCATGAATAAGTGGCAGTGAACAGAAAAGCCAAATGTTAACGGTCTGCCAGAAAATGATAAACGTATGGAGACACAATAATGATTTCTGGTTTGTATAAAAATTGTGTATTTTTTATATTTAATGAACTCAAGGCAACATGTTACACATAGACAAAAAAACTTATCTTGTGTTGAAAATTGCAAAATTTTAGCACTGAAACGTGGCCAACATGTTTATCCTCTTAAAACCACGTTCAATTTTGCATACCCTATTACTGACTACTAAGAACGGGTACTAGTATTGGACACTGGACTTTGGTTTCTTACAACGAACTTTGCTTTGCAAATATATTTGTCAGCTACAGTTGCAATGCTAGTTTAAAAAAAAAAACCTGTTTCGTTTGCAACCCCTACCTGCTGGTTCCTCAGTTATGGTAGCATGCTGCTGCTGCATCCTCGATCTCTTCTGCTTGATCTCCTGCTGCGATTTCTTTGAATCCTGTTGGTCTCTCGCAGCAAACCGATCATATATGAACTTCTTCAAACTCACCAGGGCCGGGTTTCTTTCTACCTCTACAAATGTTGAATCTTCATCCATGCTGATCTCTATGGATATGGAAGACGAGGACGAGTGTCTACCCTTAGTGATGATCTTCGACTCCAGCAGCCTGTCTTCCAGGAAGTTCTGCAACGAACCCTCACGTGATCCTTTGCGCGCAAAGCGCTTCCTTCTGTCTTTCAGGTCATCTTCCTCTAGAGAGCTCTGTGAAGATACGGAAATATCGCTGGTTCTTCTCTCTAGCTGTCTCACTGCAACAAGATAGTGGTTATTTTGGAAGAAACTACGTCACAATATGGAGGTGTCCTATACTTCTTTGGCAGCGTTTTACAAAACCTTACGACTTGCGACGAAATTGTTGTCTGCTTATTTAACACAAACTAATCAATGTTTTGTTGACAGAAATAGTTGTTAATATATAGTTTTATATTTTTTTTTTCGTTAAAGTTCATTCAATGGGACTGAAAATATTTACGCCTTTGCCGTAAATAACTTTGTAAAATGCTGCCCTGAATTTCTTTTTACAAGCGAAATCGGCCAAAACGTCCGTGCCTGATAATATGGGGGAAAACGACCCTCATTCTTTTTTTTTAAAAAATCGATCGATATGCCATTTTAATTTGAATAGGAATCTGATCAAAAAGGAGACGTTTTTTTTTAATCAACAACTCTCAGCAATTTCAAATCCAGAAACTCTTTATAATACCGGTAAACAAACATTAATTTGCGAGGACGTTCGGCAAGGATCGTTTCATTTAGAACTAGCTGACTGAATCCACAACTATATCTTAATAAAGAGATTGGTAACAAATGGTTTGTTTTACACGTATCCTTCTAGAAATATAACTAAATTTATTAACTTTAAAAAAAATAGAATAATTATAAAGTATTTATTTGAGGTAAACGGTTGTCGGAAAATTCAACTTTTTAAAATAAAGAAGTCGTGACAACTGGAAAAACTTACTAGTATTTGCCATTTGCTGGAAATAATCTTTTATCTAAATATATATCATCTCTATACCGTAACTATAACAGTAAAATTCCCTTACTTGACCCTCCACTAGCGAGTTCATCGATTTCATCGTCATCACTATCGCACTCCATTTTCTGAACTTGATCGAAGAGGTTCTCGCAAGCGTTGAAATTGTCCAGAATGTTTACGCCTTCGAAATTTTCTTCGATGAAATAATCATCGCTGCTTGTGTCTCCATATCGAGCTTTCTCTTTCTCTGGACACTGCCTGAAGACGTAGTTAAAATTCAGCCTAGTTTTGCGTAAAACGAAATCTTCTATTACAGGAGTATCTGTTACCAGAGGAGGTTTGGGACTTTCCGGAACATTGTCATCGGAATCGGAGGAACTTTCTGACGAGGAACACGCAGAAACGGTTGCTCCCTCAAAAGCACCTGCTGCTAGCATGGTCTGCAACTGATCGTATGTGTAGAAAAACCGCGTGGTCTCTTTCTTACTTCTCTTCTGTTTCCTCTTTTCTTCAAATTTTCCACTCTCGAAGTCCTGTGCGTGAACAACAAGATTTTATGTCTTTACATTGTTAATAAGGAACTATTCCGAGATGCACACAAGATTTCTCGAATTGATATGTATTAAATACTAAGCATGTCTCTTATTAGGAAACCTCAAAAATCACAAAGGAAAAACAAATTTAAAGCACTTTCAAAATTTTATACAAAATATAATTTTCGGTTATCCAATAGGTACCCTGTGGACTACAAAGATACCCCTCCCCCTCCTTTAAAAAAAGAAAACAAACCATCCCTTAAAGTTAGACCCGGTATGTTAATACTGTGGAATACTAAATTGAAATATTATTTTACGGATAGCTCTGAAATAGTTAATGCCTTTAGTTATTACTAGACTTTGACCCGTGCGTGCATGGGTTGACATTGCATATTGGACATTTACGAAATAGATACATCCACAGTCACACACCGTATTGTTGACATTTACATAACAAAGCTATAAGTCCTACAATAATACTACGAAATCCACTACACTTTCCTTAGGTTAGAATAATCAAACTGTGTCTCTAGAGAAGGCCCTCACCATAGTTAGAATGCTCCCATATAAATACCCGTAATGTAGCAGAAAATTGCAGAATCGCTGCGAAACAATTTTTGAGAAAATTAATGAAGTTGCATTGAAGATAACAGTCAAATTAATAATAAAAAAAAAACCCTTTGAGACTGTCAATACATTTCATCTAAAAATTTAATCCATATAATGGAAGAATTCAACACTTTTCGCCAACGTACACGTATTTTAATTCTTTGCCACAGAGAAGATACACGGAACGCATTCTATCGTTAAACCAGGGTCTGAAAGACATTTATCATTTTAACAATAAAACATCTTCACTCTCCTAAGAAATATCATGTGAACTTTTTGCATGGAATCAATATTTTTTTTGCTATCACGAAGACAAAAGTAAGTCCATGTACTAAGTTGATATTTATATTTGTTATTTTATAATTTCTCTCATAAGAAATCATAAACATATATGAACAGATTATATAGCAAATTTCCAATGAAAATTTACACTTACTTGTATTATCGTTTCTGAGTTTATTCATGCAAATATGATATTGTGGAAACATAAACTAAAGATCCTGTTAGCGTGAATGTAATGCGCACGCGCAAGATTGTAAAATCCAAAAAATCTAGGTGATTTCCGGGATTTTTTGAGGAGTTTTCGTTGATTATTAATTAGCGAAGCATAGTTGAAAAAAAATAAAAACAAATTGGTAATTTTCAAGTGCCAATGATGTTTAAAATATATGAAAAAAAGACAGTACTTTTCCGATTTATCGGTATTAAAGCCCAAAAATTCGAGTCTATTATTTTAATATAGTAGTATAGATATGAATCCATCCATCTACAGCGCTCAATGTTTTATGTTAGAGTTTTGCTAGAAAATACGATATTATTTTGATGGTCCGGTATTGTATACACAAATTTTTACATTTAACTTAAACAATTATAATTTCTGATTGAATTTTGTAAGAAAAAAAATTAATTAAAGGTATTTGGTCAATTTTGTAAATTGTTAATGACATAAATGAATAATCATAAACACTGGACCTATATACAGTCAAAATTTTACTACTATATTCATCTTGAGGGACCATTTCTAAACCCATGATTTATCATTATTGTTTTAAAATTGTTGTTGCCAATGGTCTCAAAGACTGAGATACCAATTTCAAGGTAAGAGTTATAACACTGTAACACTATAAAACCAATATATCATCAGAGATATCTTCTTATACGTTTATGAAATTCAAGATATAAATTTGTTCTACGATGCTTCATAATAATAGCTTTTTTGATGAGGTGTACCGGGGCTTAAATTTTTGTTAAACACAATGAAAGATCAGGTTTTGAACTGCCATTTTTACAGAATATGAAGGAAATAAGTAGCAAATCTCAGAGTTTTGTCCATATTTTTACTAACTGAATATATCTAGAATGCCTAGAGTCTCACCAAAAACGGCATCAAACAAGCTTTTGACCTCCTCTTAAAATGATGTAAAATTGAATATAGGTATCGGGATTACTTTTTTCATGATTTGATTAAGAATGTCAAGAAACTGTTTCATTTTCTACATAATTCCTTTAAAGCCGAAAAGAACGGGAAAAATTTTCCATCAAATCGATTATGACATAATAATGGTTCTCTCATCAAAAAGACACTCTGGAATCAGTAGAGAGGTTGAGATTTAAAACGTGTACGGGTACGCATATGTGTGTTAAAAGTACATGTACACGTTTTTGTAATTTATCAGTTGAGATTTCTTAACTTGTAGGATATACGTAGCATATAGTGTACGTAAATTGACGCAGTTTTGTGACATGAATTCATTTAGTTAATTCCAAATTAAATGGAAAATTTCTTATCAACTTTCATGCAAATGAAGTTTAAAAATCTATATAATGTATTACAAGTGTACATTCACTCATCATTAAGATTTTATTTGTTGTATAAAGCTACATATTTGTACTTACGTATACACGACACTCTACAAGTTCAGAGAACGTGCAGAAACCATGTAGTCACAAAAACTGATGACGTAATACGCAAAGAATTTAGGTGATTCCCCTAGTTCACGTACACATACCCGTACACGTTTGAAATCTCAATGTCTCTATTTACTAGATCTTGGCCTTAAGGCTATCATATCAAGGGCAAAAAAGTTGATTGGCTATATCAATCTTTTTGGTTACCTTATAGAATTGGATGGCCTTTTCTATCTTCTTGGTTTCTTTGACTTGTGTCAGAGCCCAGAGGTGGGACCTCTTCATACTGGGATACTCGGGGTGGTTCCTGGGCAGGCCCCCTAACTTGGTGAGATGCATCAAATGTTCGTAGTCAGCAATCGCTTCATACAACTTGTTAATAGAAGCATCTGAAATCATCAAAAAAACGAAGTAAAGACATTACTACATCATGCTACATGCAGTTCAATTAATTTGTTCCCACATTGTCATTGATTTTTCTAATGATGTCCAATGTTATTATTTTCAAAGGCAATTATAGCTTATCATTCTTTAACAGTACTTCATGGATTCTTTATTCAAGTGTTCAATAAGATTGTTCCAGCAAATAATATTTACTTTTCCTTTTATTAAAACAATTTAAATCAAGATTTGGCTGATGGTTATGGCTATTTTTAGATTAAATATAAATTCAGGGCTTAAAGATTTGGATTTATTTCTTAAATAATAGTTTATATCTAAAAGAACTATTTATAAAAATAAAGTTTAATCTGATTTGTAATTTGATGACCACCAGCCTCTTAAATTCCAATTGTTCCCGGTTTCTTACATTCATCTCCTCTTTTATTTTCAAAGTAGTCCCAGTACAAGTAGATGGCTCTCTCGATCCTCACCGTGGCCACATCATGCACCGTCAGTGTGATGGCTTCGTGCGGTGGGGACATGATCTTCTTTCGAAGCTCATAACATTTTGAAATGTTGTCTTCTGCCAGCCCCATCTGCCTTAACTTCATTTCCACATAAGCAAGAGACCTCAAGACCTCGGCATAGCTGTCAAACTTCTCCATCTTGAAATGCTCGAAAAGTTTCATAGCATGGCGGAAATAGGTTTCAGCATCCCGAAAGCTCTGGTTCGCTTGCTCTTTTTTATTAAGTTTCTCAAGTTCTAGACCTTCCCGGTATGAACATCTTCCAATATTCTGGATGTACAAAGGTATATCTATGTTGTTAAAATTATCTGATATTCTGTATGCAATCAAAAATGCCTTTAGATGGTTGTATTTGGATTTTTGGAGGTTTTGAGGAGTCATATTGGCATAGACTTTCCCAAGGGAATTATATACCAGAGCCAGATCAATCTTGTATTTTTTCTTCACAGCTTTCTCTACCTTGTTGCTCCAAAGTTGTTTTGTGTCTTCCAAATAATGCATTGCTTCAACGTATTTTCTGTCTTGAATACAAAGTTTTCCAGCCAGATAAAACGCTGCTCCTGCCACCTCAACCAGCTGACCCAATTCGTCAGAGCTTAAGTCAGGCAATATATTCTGTAGAGTCTCATTTAGTACACAATTTAAAACCTCTCCTGCTATTTCATTTCTGTCACTTTCAAAAAATTTCTTACCAAGATGTATTTGCCAAAGAGCAGTTTCCAAGAATTTTCTTTCATCTCCCTTTGAAAGCTCAATACACTTTTGTAGTAATCTAAACTTGTAATAGTCCTCCAGAAATAGGTCTGCAACTTCTGATACTCTTTTGCACGTCAAAACTGTGCGTGACCCTTTGTTCCAAAACTCTGGAGAACTTTTCTGAATCAGTTCATAGTAAGTCTTTAAGTGAACCTTAAAATCTTTCAATTCTTTCCATGCTTTAACACAGTTTTTCTCAAAGTATTCAAAAATTTTGTTGGTTTTCTTTTCTACATATGCAACAAATAAAGATTTGGCTTCATTTACTGGCTCTTCAAATTCTTCCTGATTAGCAATTTTGAGGAGAAACTTGTGAACTAGTGGATGTAACGAAAACTTTGCACTTTTGGAGGTTGTTCTTATGTCATCCGTCTCTTCTTTCTGCAAGTCGTCAACTTCCACAAAATGTCGACTCTTTAAGTAAATCATGTTGAGACTCGTTTCAAAAACAATTGGTTTTTCTTCATCCATACTTTTTTCACCTAAAACAAAGGCTGCAAATGCCAAATCAAATTTAGCTGTCCCAAATACATGCAGTTTAACCAGCAGGTGTTGCTTGGATTTGTCAAGAGTATCAAAAGTCTGGGCAAGACAATTGCTCTCTACATCAAGATTTGGGAGATCCTCCAGTTTTTTAGCCAACATTTCTGCAATAACCTTTCCACTCCTGACGGCTGCTCCAACAGATTTAATGGCTAGAGGACTTCCTCCACACAAGTTTACAATGTTCTGACATACCTCGTTATCTGGAGCAGGCTGGAACAGAAATTTGTAATATTAAAACAATTATTCTTATGATGCAGGGTTTTTGTTTGGGGGTGTACAAGGCCTATCTTTGTAATGGTAACTACTGCTTGAATTTCATAATTTGGAATTGTCCATGGGAAAAAAGGTTCTACATCTGTGGGCTGTAGATATTTTACCTTTTGAGAGTTTATAAATTTTCAATCAAAATGTATCGTTTCTTTTAAAGTTTAAAAATCCCTTTCCAAGCTAGGCCAGAGCTTATTATGTTTTTTGTGATGCTCAGTAGAGTCTTTGACTTCCCCTGAATTAGAGACAAGTTCATCACAGGTTAACTCCCGGTGTAACCAAGTACCTAATTTCAGCTGTGTGGACTGAGACAATGAATAGAAAGTGTCGTGTCTAAGGGTGCTGCACAGTGAACAACCCATATCACTTGAATCAGCAACCTTTGGGTTACTGGTCCATCACCCACGACCACTGAGCCATGTGCTCCAAATTTTCTTTAAAACATCAACTCATATTCATAGAAGCATATTTAATTTAATGTAAGTCACCTAAGCAATGCTAGCCACCCAACTGACTAACTTTACTTCACTTCAAAACACAAAATAGGTCTAAATTCAAAAATACTACACACAAACCTTAACATCTGCACATATCAAAAAATTGGAAACTCAGCTATGTTAAGGAAGGTCTAAGAATTCTACCACGTGTGATTTAGAAAAATTTGCATAAGCCCCGCCCCTTATTCATGAGATATTACGAGATATGGGTATTTCGGTAATTAACAAACATCTACCAAAATTAATATGATTAATCATTGGGTTTGAATGGTTCAAGAAAGGTGTATTGAAATAAAATCATAAACTATTCTTTATATCTCGCGAAATCATGAAATTCCTAAGTCGTCTGATGACGTGTCGAGGTTGACTACGTCACACCGGCGCTTGCAGCTGTGATCAGAATAAACATGTGGACTTCAGTGATATATCTCGGAATTTAACTTGTTTACAACCAGCGTGGACAGAAATCGGCATAGGATTCAACTGAACAAGGTAGGATTTATCTGTACTTCCCCTAGATATTGTTTTATATTACCTAATATTGTTGGATGGAACGGAAACGAAGTGAAATTCCTCGGCTTCGATTTTGTTTACTTGTTTACATTTGTTTTTTTATGTAATATTGTGTTCAAACATCAGTTTGGTGACTCAGTCAGGCAAAGTAATTGTTCTGCGTTTCGCTAGTTTTGACCATAGAGAGCGTTGAGGCTCATTGTAGCTTTTTACTGGTCTCATATCGCGATAATATTAGATCGCATTTCCTCCATGTTCAAAGTACACAATAAAAAGTCCATGGCCAAACACTGTATGTGCTAGCACTACAAAGATTACTGTGAGGATCTGGAATGATTATAGACAAGATTGTAATTTGTTTAAGTAAATCGAAATTTGTTATTTTATTCAGCCTTCTTTTATGAAGATCTAATTAATTTTATTTAAGACAAAATTAAAGTGTGTTCAAACTGATTTTCCACACATTTTAAAAAATAAACATTTGATTATGCCTGTTGTAATATCACTGAAATTGAAACCGCCATTAATATGGCATGCCCAATAATAGAGTCATGTTTCATTTTCATGTTATCTTTAACACAATAGCTTAATGCTAATTATGACACATTATTCATTTTCAGGGTTACTTAGGCAGTAGATGGTCCACTGAAAACACTTCTTGGGATGTTGATAAAAAGTAGGTACTACAAATGTATATAAATATTACTTTTACTCACTATCTTCAACTTCATGCATAGTATGTTGTTTTTTAATATCATATTGATAATGATACTAATGTAACCTACTATAATAATTTGCATTGATATCTATTGAAATGAAATTTGAAATTGATATATATTCATCATTTCAGGTATTGGTTTTCTTATCAACTGGACTACCTCCTAATATCAAAAAGACAGAAGAGAAGAACATGTAGTGTGCAAGAAGAATTGTCAATTTCCATAAATTACACATTATGACTGAAAAATACTAAAAATCAGAAAACACTAGTCTTGTTAAACAGTTTGTCACAGAAAAGCAATCTCTATAGCATTTGTAAAGTTGATTATCAAAATAAATTCTTGATAATATTGATATATTGTTTCTTCTTGCTTTCTTTAATTAGTACTAAAATATCAATTATGATTACAAGTAAACCTGATTATACATTAAAAGAACTTATTCACCAGCATAGTAACATAAATTATTATGAAACATAAATGTGTAAATTACAAACTCAACACTTACACCCCCCCCCCCCAATAAAGGCAACTGATGAAGTTATGTTTTTCCAATTTCAACAATTTTATAATGATGATTGGTGTGAACAGAAACAACATTTTAACATTATTTAGGGAAATTCACAGCGTTAAATTATTTTAAGAATGAAAATTAAAATCATGATCTTGGTCAGTGTTGCGTTTGAATTTCACGCAAATGACGCTGAAAGTGAAGTGGGTCAGATAAAATGCAGTAGTGCAAGGGCATACACTTGATCAAATATATTGAAAATTTCCATGTCTTACCATTGTATCCCTATTATATCAAAAAGTGCTGGGAGCTGTATTAAGTCGCTACGCATTTCATATAAATAAGCGTTAATTGCGGGAAATCCCAGTAAAGTGCTGTTCATACACTGTTTACATTGAATTTAATAATTGTTCTTACTTGAATATTTTAAGCTCCCAGCACTTTTCGAAATTTTGAAGGTTCATTTTACAAGTTAGAAACAGAAATAACTATATTTGTTTATGTTATGCCCATGCACTTTGCATTTTTTCGTATTATTCCTGGTTCATCTATTTTAAGCAGTATCACGTGACAGGGTATTCCCAAGAGACTCAAAAATTGCTCATCCGATAACAAATTATTTAATTTGTATAATCGATAAAATATCACTTTGTTTAACAAATGTTTGGAGTAGAATACCAAGATTGTTCAAAAGCTAACATTTTATGTGATAAATGTCGCTATTTTTGTATGGACGCCCTTAACATAGCTGAGAAGGCAGTGAAAAATAAATTCTTTAAAAAAACCCATATTAATTGTACAAATAATATAGCAGATAAGCTTTAAAGATTGAACAATATAACAGATTGAGTTAAAAACATTGAAAAACAAAAATACTGTATATGTTAAAAAATAACAATATTCTTGATGATAAAAACAGACTAACTGTGAATGGTCTCCTACAGCAGGCTTTAAACAGGTTCACGCCGTCCAGCAGTTTTAACTTGGAGAGTTCTACCTCAAACATCAGACCACTAAGCCTCTCGGCACCTCGAGATATTTTTTGACTGGCAGTTGTGCGTAGTTTATCCTCGGGAACTAGTTTTTGTCGTAGAGTCACCAATATACGAACCTAACAGTCCAACCAAAATTTAAAAATCAGTGATTATATTTTACATATTCAGAACTGTTTTTCTGTCTGCCTTTACTAAAATTTTCTAAAACATAAGTCATTAAACTTGTCAATATGAGCACACTCTGTCTAATAATCAACAAGGGATCATAACCAGTTGTAATTTGATTTTAGCTGAAAAAAGAGGAGATATGGGGGGTACTTCTAAACAAGAGACCAATAGGCCTTAACGGTCACCTGAGTAGCATATAACCCATACACAAACTTGTCGAGGAGTCTCATATATTAATTTCATTGGGTTTCATTCTGGAGTAGAAAAATTATAATTTGTAATGACGACCACCTCCCTGCCTGAAATCTTTCAAAAAGAACTATTATGAAACCTATAATTGTGGCCTAAAAATTAAAGATCTGGTCTACAAAATCATAAATTCCGTTTTCTTTTCAGGTGTGTGGGTGCAAAGAACATAATTTCTAAACATTATATGCATTAGCACCTATACATCCATTTTGGCCCTGCCCTAGAGTCAAAACCCATACTCCAGGAGACATGAAATTTAAAATTTTAGTAGAGGACTTCCTGGTAAACATAATAATGGAGTCAGTTTTTCATACAGATGTGTGAGAATAGAGAAGAAAATTTTAAAACATTATCTGCATTAACACTACATTGCCATATTGCCCCCCCCCCCCCCCATGTCCTGAACCCCTGACCCAGGGGCCATGAATTTTACAATTTAGGTAGAGGAGTTGGTGGACCTCATAACCATGTATTCAGTTTTTTGCCCACATGTTTGGGAGTAAAGAAGAAGAGTTTTCTAAGACTTAATACATTTTTACTATAAGGCCATATTGGCCCCACCCTAGCGCCAGAACCCTGACCCAGGGGTCATAAATTTCAAAATTTTGGTAGAGGGCTTCATGGACATCATAATCATGCATTTAGTTTATAACAAATATATATGGGAGTAAAGAAGAAGATTTTCTAAGAATTAATACATTTTTACTATTTGGCCATATTGGCCCAACCCTAGAGCCTGAACCCCTGACCCAGGGGTCATAAATTCCAAAATTTTGGTAGAGGGCTTCATGGACATCATAATCATGCATTTAGTTTATAACAAATATATATGGGAGTAGAGAAGAAGATTTTCTAAGAAATAATACATTTTTACTATTTGGCCATATTGGCCCAACCCTAGAGCCATAACCCTTGACCCCAGGGCCATGATTTTCACAATTTTGGTAGAGGGCTTCATGGACATCATAACCATGCAACCAGTTTTTTCCTCACATGTGTGGGAGTATAGAAGAAGATTTTTGAAAATTTGGATTTTTTTTTGCATATTTGGCCCTACTTGTGGTGCCCCGGGGGTGGTAGAGCCATGAATTTCACAATTTAGATTCCTCTTACCATGGAGATGCCTCACACCAAAAATGGTAACAATTAGCTTTGTAGTTTTTAAGAAGAATTTAAAAATGTACAAGTGAAAAGCTGTCAATGTGACAGCAAACCGGGTTTTCTTTTATGTAAACTGTATCCATAATCCATGTCAACCCTTATCCAGTGAAATGGAGTACCCTACATGTATATGCAACATTTTGCCAAAAAATGACTAAGTTCAAAAGCTAGTATTTTTTTCATAATTTATCGGAAATCAAAATCCTAGCAATATGCACATCTCTGATATATGTACAATTGATCTGCAAAAGAACAACTTCCTATCTTGAGAACTGTAGGAGGAGTTATCCGTACAATGAGGGTACCCTATATGCAATATTTTGCCAAAAAATGACTAAGTTCAAAAGCTGGTATTTTTTTGATAAATTATCGGAAATCAAAATCCTAGCAATATGCACATCTCTGATATATGTACAACTGATCTGCAAAAGAACAACTTCCTATCTTGAGAACTGTAGGAGGAGTTATCCGTACAATGAGGGTACCCTATATGCAATATTTTGCCAAAAAATGTCTAAGTTCAAAAGCTGGTATTTTTTCGATAAATTATCAGAAATCAAAATCCTAGCAATATGCACATCTCTGATATATGTACAATTGATCTGCAAAAGAACAACTTCCTATCTTGAGAACTGTAGGAGGAGTTATCCGTACAATGAGGATACCCTATATACAACATTTTG
This sequence comes from Magallana hongkongensis, assembly GCA_015776775.1. Taxonomy (NCBI): domain Eukaryota; kingdom Metazoa; phylum Mollusca; class Bivalvia; order Ostreida; family Ostreidae; genus Magallana; species Magallana hongkongensis. Next base: position 45,321,796 of record CM027471.1, read on the forward strand.
CCAAAAAATGACTAAGTTCAAAAGTTGGTATTTTATCGATTAATTATCGGAAATCAAAATCCTAGCAATATGCACATCTCTGATATATGTACAATTGATCTGCAAAAGAACAACTTCCTATCTTGAGAACTGTAGGAGAAGTTATCCATACAATGAGGGTTCCCTATATGCAATATTTTGCCAAAAAATGACTATGTTCAAAAGCTGGTATTTTTTCGATAAATTATCAGAAATCAAAATCCTAGCAATATGCACACCTCTGATATATGTACAATTGATCTGCAAAAGAACAACTTCCTATCTTGAAAACTGTAGGAGGAGTTATCCGTACAATGAGGGTACCCTTTTGGCAGCCGCCCGCCCGCCCGCCATTTTCACCATTTTAATAACCGGATTTTTCCGTTGGAAAACCCGGTTAAAAATTGTTAACGCCCATCGCATGACAATGGACGAAAACCTATAGCAATAGGTCACCTGAGTTACTCAGGTGACCCAAAAATTGGTGGATATTGAGAGCTCTATACAATAACCCAATTGCAATGTAAGCTCCTTTGAAATAGTATTATCAATAAATCATTGCATGAAGATCAACTAACCAATTGCAAAGATATATCTAAAAAAAAATCTTGCAATGCCACTTAGAATTTGAAATTGCATATATGATCCCCTTCCAAGTTTTACACATTTAAAATATACATGATATTGCATAATAAGCATATGTGATCCCCTTTCAAGTTTTACACATTTAATATGTGAATATTTCACAGAACACCGTGACAAAGTAGAATACCTCTGTCCCCATGGATTTTATGTCTTTGCAGAAATGCTCTAGAAAATACAACAGCCTATCTTTCTTTTCTGCTGTCTTCATCATATCGTCCAGGTTATCCATGAAAAAGATTGTCCCTGAAATCAACATCTAAAGATATTATTTATACCCTCAACTTTGTTTTAAATCACTATACTTGGGGGTTTTTTGTGATAAATTAAAAAATATATATACACAATTTGCATTGTGCACACAATATATGATGTGTGGTTTAGTATTCAACAAGATGAGCGGTAAGTCTTTGTTTGCCATATCCAACACATCTTTTATCAAAAGATACAGCATATGAGATTACATACAAAGTCTAAATCTCCTTCATTAAAATAAATAAGTACTTTCAAGTCCAAAGACTTACTAGTCTTAATGCCCTTGAGTCCATTACAAAGCTCTGAGTACAGGTCACTCAGTTCGGTACTGTTACAGTCCAGGCCTATTTCACCGACCATGTCCCTCAACAAGTCTATTAAGTCTTCTTTCTCTCTTAAAGAAAAAAAATCAAGAATTTTTTCTCTTTTACATGTAATAAACAACATGTTACCACTAATTACTTGGAGGCAGATTCAGTTTCATGCTTTTAAGAGCATCATGTGAAGCATAAAATCCATTAAAATGGCTCCAGAACCAAAGTGACCAGTAATTAATAATCATGTTAATTTTCTTTATCATGCTGCATTCTGTAGCTATAATTTACTTCAAGTTTTTGTCGCTATCGCTTATCACATGTCTTCAATTTACATGTACCAGTTTCTCCTAGAATGCAAAATTTCTGTAGCTATCTCTGTTGTTTTGATTAACCATTCTGTAGCTATAATTTACCACATGTCTATAGATTTTTATGAGCCAGATATTTGTGGCATGCAATAAACTGTGATTATTACTTACCTCATATCAATGATTTTGATGTGCAAGATCTTTTTGGCATGCTCCAGTTTTTTACAGCTATATAACTTACCTCATGTCTATGGATTTGATGTGCCAGATTTTCGTGGCATTCTGCAGTTGATAACAGACTTGAGTGGCGAGACTGGTTTTCCCCATTCCACCAAGGCCACAAATAGCAACTCCTGTAATTATCAATCCATAAATTGCAATGATTTTTAATTTGATTAAGTTCTATGTCAATTTTGCATCTGTATCAATAACATTCAGGAAATAAACAATGCTTACTAGCATTAGAAAAATCAACTCAAACCTAGATATTTTTTTCCAATCAGTTTTTCCTCTACATCTTGGAGGTCCTTTGTCCTCCCAATAAACTCCTCGGCTTTGGACCGTGATATACGGGCACAGTCCTCCCTATATTTTGTTAACTTCACTTTATATTCGAGTAAAACATTCTTGAAAGGTTGACTTCCCTGATGGCTATGTAGATTAACTAACTCCACTAGAGCTATTAAATAGTCCAGCACCAGAACTTCATCATTACTTAAATTGTTATGCAATGCTTCAAAGAACTGGTGAGCATTGTTGACACTCTGGATGAAGACTGGTCCGAGGTCCTGAGCCGCACGCTGGCAAACTTCTTGGAAGAGACCTTGGTCAGTGTCCAGTTCCTGTGAGAGCCCATGGCGGATCAGGTCCCAGGGGTGGATGTGAGTGTCGCTAATCTCCACATTGGGAGAATTCAGATCCACGTCATCCATTTCAACTGCTAATTAAAAGTTTGACTCTGTTGTTTGCATATAATTTAAACTTTGTTGATAAGGCCTAAAAAAATTAAAGTACTGAAGTACTGACGGGAGTTGATTTTATCGATTATCATTTATAAAATTTTAAAATCAACTTATCTTGCGTGGCAATTAGTTTCTGGTCTGTATTTAAATTAAGCACTTTTTTTATAATATGAATTTTAATTAGACTTTTCAGACAAGAACTTAGAGAAACCCCATATGAATCATGTTGTGTAATATTTAAAGATTCTAAAAATTGTATGGATCCAAGCACTATTGATATTGAACTCCAGTCTCGTTCAACCAGACGCTCAGCTGTCTCTGTTAATCTCCGACAAGCAAGAGAGCCTCTCTGCTTGTCAGAGATTTACGGAGACAGCCAAGCTTTTGGTTGGACGAGACTATATTAAACTCTGGCGTAGGAATACATATGAGACTTCATAAATATCTAAATTGTTTGTATTATATAACATCTTACTATTTTCAAAGTGTTTATAGATAAGTTTCCTTGAAAAACAATTTAATGCTTCAGCATACAGTACATAAAATTTTTCTATTATATTCAAGAACTAAGACTTGTCAGTGGTGATGATTTGTACTTAGGTCCAAACACTGTTTCACTTTCGGTTTGTCAGAGTGACTGCATAGGAGAGTTGATTAAAATCAACTCCCAAAAAGATGTGTGTTTAGGGTAACCCGACCTAACCTACAAAAATGCTCTGATCCTACCATTTTTAGATATCTGTTTTTATCCGATTGTGAATTTTATATTATTTCTATTAAAGAATCCGTTTTTAAATATGGCACAAACAAACATTCTTAGGATTCATGCAGAAAAAATAGGCCCCTATGATAAAATTTTTAAAAAATCCCTACCTACCTAACCTAATTTTTTCATCAGTGTTACCCTAAACATACAATTTTTTTATAGGCCTAAATAAGATTCGAAAAAATGATTAATTTTTGTTAGAGGAAAGATTTCTCTACTAAGGAATTTATAGCAAATCAATTTTTTTACAGGACAACAATAATTTAATTTTGCTGCAACTAAGGCTTCTTACATGTAATGGCCTTATCCACACAAATATGGCTAAAAGATATTTTTTTGTCATTTTAGTAGGAAATAAAATTTTCGTAAAAAAAAATTCAACTTGAAAATTGCAGCTCATATTGCTTTATGCTTAGCATAAAAAATTTAGGCTACGAATATCTACGTAGCGGCTAAGTTAGCTTACCGTTCAACTACGTAGTCCTACATGTACGTAGCAGCTACGATCTTGATCGCAGCCCTGTTAATCCACGACTCCTCTGACGCCGATAAAATCTGCAGCCTTAAATGTTAAAATAAAATCACATATGTTCGGTGCATTTCAAATAACAGAAAGAAAGTTCTCAACTGTGTTGCTAAATGTTTACCTGAGAGACCAACTCGCCTGTGTAAACATTCTTCTGTGCCGAGTGTATAGACTATGTAGCCTGAAATGCAACTTTTACTTTCGTTTTGATATTTTCAAAAAATCACGTCGTTATCCGCGGACATGACGTCACAAAATATGACGTTATTACTCATAATGCTAAAATGACGTTTATCATAGTTGAACATGGAGGTAAGTTATTTTTTTAATTTATGAACCCTCTATGAAAGATCCCCAACCAAAAACAAGAGGCCCATGGGTCACATCGCTCACAGTTCAACAGTTTATCGCAAGTTATTGTTTCCGTCACATTCGGACGATTGAATAAAAGTATCATACTTGTGAAAGAAACCCAGAGGCGGATCCAGCGATTTGGAAAAGGGGGGGTTCCAATTGATGATGATCAATACGTGCAAAATTCATTATGTGTCAATAAACAAGGCCTTTTGAACGTTTTCTGTGCGTAAATTCAATTAACAGTTATCTCGTCAAAATCTACATGTATTTTATACCTATTTTAATATCAGAGTGCACTGCATTTATTAAGCGTTTTGGGTTAGGTAAGGAAGATTTGCACAATTTCTAGCCTTATAAAAAAACCCAAGTCTTCAGCAATGAGAACGTGCGTCTATGCTTAATAGAAAGAAACACTAAAAAAACAAAACAAAAAAGTAATTCAGACTTATTACGACAAGCTATTATCAAAATGAATTTTTTGGTAATTTTTTTGTGTCTTTGATTAAATTCTGAACTATTTATCGATTTTGATTTCTATTGATTGCCTTCTTAAATAAAGATCTAAATGATAGGATATGACAAAAATGGGGATACTTTATCTGCTGAATAGATTGTACATGTGTAATACAATGGCACAAGCAATAGTCGTCCCAGGGAATTTGATGTGGCCTCTGTAATGGGTTCCCAACATCACCCAGCACTAGTACAGATGCGATCATATTCAAGAAAGTTTTGAAAAGTTTTGCATTTACATAATGGTTTACATATAAACCCCTTACACGGTATTTTTGTAACGTAATTTCCAATTCTTGGAAACAAAACCAAAAAAAAAAAATGGCTTCGTTTGTGATTCAGGTATGAAGGTAGCTAGCATTCCAGAAAAATAGCATAACCCGCATAAGAAATTCTTTAAATGAGCAATTTTAAAAGCAATTATTTGAGATAATTAAAGTATTTATAGTATAAATGGGGAAAATTGCCTTTAAATAGGCATTACATGTTTTCCCAAAAAATCATATGCCCCAGAGAAAGGGGGGGTTCCGACCCCCGGAACCCCCCCTCTGGATCCGCCAATGAAACCGGTATCCCCGAGTACCCAAACTCCGTCACCAGAAGCAGAAAACCTCCCGCGTTTCTCTGTAAATTATTTTTTGTGGTTTTTATCATTTGCAATCACTAAATATAATCGCGTGCTTATTATATCTTATGAACCTATAAGTCTGTCCCAAGATATTTTTGCCGCATATTTTCTTAAATTATTCAATATTTATAAATACCTCTTGGTTCAGACGATGTTCATTCAATAGTATGAAAAAATCCCAAGATTTCCCCTTTGAAACGCCCCCTCTAGCTTGTCGGGTATCAGTACACGGCTAAAAATAAAAAGTCTACGAGGTTTTTCCATTGCCAAGGAGATGAAGACGCCCGGATGATAACGTTGAAAAATTGCGCGAGGGGTCCCGAGTATTTCCGAATGGAGAAAAGAAGTCAACATTCCCCATTATCATGAAATCTCCGTAGGAAATCTGTTTTCGTTCCTGTGAATTTTTACGAGGGAAATATGATAATGTGTGAATGAAGTTATCTTGGGAATTTTCCCTTTCATCGATTTTAATTGCACTTCAGTCACAGGTATGTGTATTCTTATTAAAAATCGTTCAAATATGCAGCATAAATATCTTGGGACAGACTATAACTCCGTCACCCACATGCTCTATGATATGGCAGGGAATGAAGACACATTAACAATTTAGTTAAAACTCCATTTGTATCTACGCCAAGTTATAATAAGTAAAAATGGTGCATATAATTTAAATTGTATTTAATTTCATCGAAATGAAATGATCGCCAGAATAAAAAATGGGTCCATGTAACAACAATCACAATGGCCTTTTCAGAATGTATGGATGCCGTTTGATTTATGTCCTTACTATATCATTAATTAATATATTACTTATTATATTATTTATTTATAACATTTTTAGAAATGTAGCATATTCTAAATAGCGATATACCGGTGATATCTATACCCTGTATAAGGCAAAAGTATCGGCATGAGCGATTTGACGTTATCATCAAGAGTAGTGCATAAAGGCTATTGCGGACTGAAAAAAATGTATGAACTACCCTAATCAAAAATGTATTACATGTGAAATGTTTCATCTTGACCTCTCTAAAAATTGCTGACCACCGTAAATATGGTCGCATGTCAGAAATATCGATATTTTAGTGCACCCGTGAAAAAGTTTTAGCCGATTTCACACAATTAATGGTGCATAAAATGAACAAGGTTTAATTCTGTTATTTTTTGACACATTCTTAAGGTATCCCACTCCTCAATGTTGTTGTATCAAGATTTTCTTGAGAAGTATATCATTGAAATCTGTAGACAAAACAAACGTAAAAAATACAAAGATAATGGGGGGTCAGTATCCATCCCTCTGAGTTATAGCCCATTTAATTTGACCTTTTTGCACCTAAAATGCAATTTCATCCTGATTAGGATTTGTTGTCAGTATTTTTGATTAAGCAAACTTATTTCTTTAAATATTGTTTTTAATTATGCACAATGGTCACACTGAATAGAGGGATTACGAAAAAAAACTGTACAAAGCTGCATAAATTTTTTGTGACCTTTTTGCACTTAAAATAGACAATTTCTATAATAGTTACAATTTGATTTGAAATAAAAACTTTTTGAATATCAAGAATTTTATAAGATTAATCCAGTTTGCCTAAATATGTATTCAGTATCATCTTGACATAATATAACATGGGGGTCAGTGATGTCAAATTTAGATATAGGGCTTCAAAGGTAAAATTCTTGCAAAATTTGGCTTAAAAAATTTCAGACATGTTCTATACATGTATATATGCATGATGTTATGCTAAACGGCTATCATATTCTCAAGATTTGATTTTGTGCATGTCACACAGAACCTATAAAATATGTTACAAACCTATCAAATGTTAAAAATGTGAATAATGAATAAAGTATCATAAAAAGAAAAGTATATTGAAAATTCATAAAATTGCTTGTTTCTGTCATTTTCGTCTAAAAAGCCTTCCGCACAAAAAAAATAGTTCCCCAAAAACTTGTTTGTTTCTTGAATTCAAATGGATTTTTTTTATGAATGTTGTGTAATTATCAAATAATAATATATCTGTGATGATTAAATAAATAAAATCATATTCATTTTAAATATAATGATCATCTGCGCAATGAAATCAAAACATGAGGAGTGAGATACCTTAAATTTAACCATTGCTAATTGATGACATTTGATTAAAGATTTTTGACATGTAAAAAATGACGTCATAATCGTACTTGATTTCAAACGGCGAGGAGTTTCCCGAAAGTGGCGGAGTTAGGGTAGTGACGGAGTTAGGGGGCTATGCGATACTTACACGTTACAACTGAAATCGATGGAAGGGAAAATATCCAAGATATCTTCATATTGACTAGAAAGAATAATCTTACCGTGACCAGGCTACGCTCAGGTCACAGTAAAAATTCGTCCCATATACTTGCAATGTAGCAGCCGCAAAGCGGATGAGCTCTGCGTCGATTTTAAGACTGATCAAAATAATCTGCAGGGGAATAACACATATCTAAACATTGCAAGCCTTTTTGAACATGCATGTGCAGTTAAGTCCACAAAAAATCCATTTAATGAGCCGTACCAAGGCATTTTGTTAAAATACACGTTTGAATTTGCCTGCCATTTTGTCGGAAATCGCACTCGGAATGTCTCAGATTTTATCAACATGGCGACCATAAACAGCAAATTGACTGATGTTAAAAGTGGCAGTGATTTCGTTGCAAAAACAACAAAAACCACAATTAATATGGTCATATGGGTTTATAAAAGAGCAAAATTGTAGGTATTTGAGACCAATCATATGGGAATTTAGGCGAGATACAGCGCGATATTATTTTTGTGATCGGCTTCGGCCGATCACTGTTGTGTCCATATGAGGCATCCGGCAAATGCTTCCACGTGCGCATACATTCCGCTTGCATAAGTAGTTCTTACAAAAACTTGAAGTTTGGTTTAGTATTTATATAACATTTTACTCAATTGTATTTCAATTCATTTACCTTAAGAGATGCAAACATACAAAAAATACAGTTCGACCTGTTAATTCATGAATGCACATTTTGTCTCACGCGTAAGAATTTCGATCGAACGATTCATTCAGTAATGCAGGTGACCTCGATGAACTGACCTCAATCATAAGATGATCCATGAACTGACCTCGATCTATTGATGTTGCATAATAGTAGCTAGAAAGACGGCTTGATTTATAAACAAGGTTACTTTATAATGCGACCTCAGTAGCAAGTTATGATGGCATTCAATGTTTTTCAGTCGCATTAAATTATTTAATACAACTCTTTCTTTGTATACGTGTTAATTAATGCTCTTTGAAGAGCCCTATTCAGTATTCTGAAGATACAATAAAATTAAATACTTACGTTAAAAATATAAAACTAGACAAGGAGTTTACGATTGGCTTTCCCCAAATTTATTTCAAAATTAAATTTGTTGACGGTTAATAATGATGAAATTATGGTGTGTGTACAGATTAAAAATATTCTATATTTTGTAAAAAATACACATCTTCGCTAGCCAAGGGTTTTCGGTCCACTTTGCTGATGAAAAAAACAGTACTTTTTTAATTATTTTACATCAAACTGATCATGTTGATTGCTTCTAGCTATCAATACATAATTATTTCCGATCATTCCTTTAAAAGGAATACTTGTTTTATTTGCTACGAAGCGAGTATATGAGACGAATTCTATCGTTAAACCGGGTCCGTAAAACATCTCTCATTTTAACGATAGAACATTCTATCTACATATTGACATGCACATACCACTTTTCACTGGAACGGTAAAAACGGATACTTTCGTGTCTGTTGAGTAGCAATACCCCCGTAGCTAGACTTCTTTATTTTAGCAGTGTTTTGAAACCCGAGAAGCTATAGGGGATGTTTCAAAACAGAAAGGTGATTTCAACTTGTCAGTTTTTATAGAGATTTATGAATTGCAATTCATTTTTGTGAGAAATACTGGAAATCATGCTCGGTCGATGTAAATAGATAATGTTCAATGGGACTTTTCCAATCAAAACATTAATCAAATGCATTTTGTAATTACAGAAGTTGCATCACGTAAGCTTGATTAAGCTATTCAGAATAGATTGATAAATGCAAAAATGTGTTTCACAGAATTTATCTCCTTTTATATTTTATCCAAAAACTTTGAAAAGCTCAGTCTCTGAAGGAGACAAGATAGGGATCCTGACATGCATTATTTACAGAAAGGTGAAATTTCTATCTTTTGTAGGCTTTTAAAACTTCATGATCGACAAAAAAGCCATTTTGAATAGCTAAAATTTTATATTTTGCTTGCTTTGTAATCACTTTAAACGTGTTAATGTTTTTTGGTTGTTGTTTTTTTTTTTATCTCTTTCAGAAAGCGAAAATCTTATTCTAAATCCTGATTGCACCTGCAAACTTTTTCTTGACTTCATAAGAGAAAAATGCAAAGTTGACCCCAAAGGTAATTACTTAAATATAATACATTTGTAGACATCGTGTGGTCTCGAGCTCTTTTGGTTACAGTTGCGGTTGATCTTTAGACACATTGTAGTCTCTTTTAGTTACAATCGCGGTTGATCTGTAGACACCGAGTAGTCTTTTGTTATTACAGACGTTGTTTATTGTAGACACCATGAGTCCTTTTTGTTGTTACAGACGTGGTTTACTGTTAGACTCTGTGTAGTCTCTTTTGGTTACAGACGTAGTTGATCTGTAGACACGTGTAATCTTTTACAGACGTGGTTGATCTGATTGACGAGAATGCGTGGGCGTCTGAACTCTTCACCAAGAACCCGAACGAAAATGTGGTCTCCTTGTTCTCGCCCAGAGGGGTCTACATCCTGGCATCCGTTGAATGTAAGGACAAGATGGGAATTTATTTACCATAAGCCTTGTACCTATCCCCTTCCCCTCCTCGAAAAATTAACAAATCAACAGATTTTTGTCCATCTGTATTGACGTAGTGTAAGAAATTGCCTTTTGCAGTTTGAACAAACTCACAACAATATTAATGTTCACCTTGAAACTGATGAATTGATTTTATGTCGTTGAAGTGTATGAAGGACAACGCCATAAAGAAGATTACCCCTTTGTTACAAGACTGGGAGAAGAAGTATCAATTCCTGGAGAGTACGTACATGATACATTACCAAAAACTAATGGAACTGTAAATCTCTCTCTCTCTCTCTCTCTCTCTCTCTCTCTCTCTCTCTCTCTCTCTCTCTCTCTCTCTCTCTCTCTCTCTTATTAAACACTTTGTTCATTTGAAGGTTCTAAGTTCTTTCTTTTTAAACAACGTTTCTCCAGGGAAATTAAAGCATTGGGATAAAAAGCAGCAAAAGATCGCAGAAGAAAAGACAGGTAAGTAAATAGATCTTTAACCAACAACTCATCGGCTTATTAACATTAGTGTTTGACCAAAGTTACTGTACTTTTCATGACTGATAATGTTGTATTGATTGATTTTGTTCTGTGGTAGAAGCGGAGCTGCTGCAGAACGGGGCCCCCAAAGAAAACAAAGAGGGGAAGCTGAACAAAAAGAAGAGCGAGAGAGGACACAGCGCTTCCGGTTCTAGCCGGAAGGAAACGAAGTCCCCCCTGCCTGACGCCACTTCATCTCCAAAGAAGACCAAGAAAAAACGAAAGGTCAGCACGTGATTCCCGACCAACCCTTGATGAAAATATTAATAAATAAGTTACAAACGTTCTTTGGTTTTGGCACTTGGTAAATGATTTATTTCAAGCTGATTACAATAGACATGATTTTATCTCTACTTACAAAAGCTAACTAGCTGCATAACAGCTCTTTACTTTCAATCGAGATCAATGATAAATGCATTTTAAAGCCATATATTGCGTCAGGACGCATACTTGAATTTACTGGTTAGTAACATAATGTCTGTAAAGTCCGCCAAATTGATCTTGCCATCGCCATGTTTGTCTGCCTCTTGTAACATCTCGCGTAACGTGTTGTTAGAGAAGTTGAGGCTGCATTCCATAGAGGCGTCTCTCAAGTCCTCCAGTGTGAGAAACCCGTTACCGTTTGTATCCAGCAAGTCGAAGGCCTGAGACATAGGAGCATAAAATACCATGTAGATTTAGAGACCATCACGTATAAAACGCATTATGCACCGATTTAAAGTATATGCGATGTTCATTAAAATAATCTTGAACTTAAACACTTTAACATTTTGAATCAATTATATTCAAGTTCTTAAATATAACTATTTAATTATTCTTGGTTTAACATAAATGAGTTCATTGTTTTGATTTGTAAAACTTTTCGAGCCATCAACGGGAACGATTTTAAAGATAACGTTCAACTTTTAAAAGACAAGTCAAGAGTATGAATGTGCTAGCTGTCAATCAACAAACGACTGAAAACAAATCCTCTTTATATATAGACACACCTGTTTGATTTCACCGTACGGGTCGGGACCATCGCCTTGACTTTTTACGACAAAATCCAAGAAGTTTTTGAAAGTCACCTTCACTTTCTTTTCCCCTGCCACTTCACCTTAAACAAATATATGTATCATTTTAAATCACTGGAAAAGTAAATGAAATTTTGAAGCACCTAAAAAATATCCATACTAGTATACCTACTTATCATATTGCCAAGGACTGCCTTTGAAGCTTTGAATCCTAGCATAGCTAGAGCTTTCTTTAAATCGTTGGAACTGACGTATCTAAAATAAGAAAATAATACAACATTGGCATCTTTAGTCAATATCAACTGCTCTTCTGATTTCAAAAAACATAGCAATGCACAAAATATTTGTCTAAAGAGCATTCGAGTACCCTCTTCCTTTCACGTCAAACAGATCAAACACTATCTTTAGGTCTGCTATTTCTTCTGACGTCAGAGCACGCGTGATGTGTTCCGGAAGACCCGCATTTCCGGGCAAGGAGAAAAAGTTGTTGGCGAGGGCTGTAAGGTCATGTTTCCGGTCTGTAGAGAAGAGCTGGCCATACTTCCGGTCTATCTCCTCCTGAACCTGTTTCTCCTCCTTATCTAGAGCATCGATCTGTCTCTGTAACATACACACGCGCTCTTCTTTCATGATGTCCGCTATAGCACTCTTAATGTCCCGGATATCGGGGTTAAACATGTATCCTTGTGCAATCCTCCCCTCTTCTAATTTGTTACGCTCATGTCTAAAATCTTCTTTATATTTTGCCGCTGCTATTTCCTCTCGGTTTTTGTCCTCCACTCGCATTCTCTCCAACTCTGCTCTCATTTTCTTTAGTGACTCCGATTCTTCTACGGGCTCTGGAGCCTGTTGTGGAGGGCTGGTGTTATCCTGTTCCGGGTCATCTTCCTGTTGTTTTTCCTCCTTCACGGTATCGTTGTCAGCAGTCTTTAATGTTGCGCTATCCTGTGTTTTGTTGTCGTGTGTTATATTCTCAGCACTATTTGGTAGAGCGTCCGTAGTAGGACCGCCTCCTTCCTTGTCCTCCATCTTCTACAATGAAATAGACAAAACTTTTTGTATACTATCACGCTAAATCCAATATGTATTGTCTTACTTTGCTAAGTGTTCCATAATCATTAGAGAAATACCTGTTATTCCGACAGTGAAAAGGAAATCGAAGAATTCCCTATTGCTATGGGATGTTTGTGCCACATGAATCCATGTTGAGCCCACTGAGAAACAGAGTGCTATCAACAAATAAAGATTTGTTTTCTATTCAATCTCTGTCGTGTTAAAAAGTCAGTTCAGTGAGGTATGAAATATCTTAGCTTTCAATGCTTACATTTTTTTTCTTTTTAAAGGGGTAATTTAATGTTCCTCAGAGATAACTGTCCTTTAATAAATCTCGTTAGACTAGCATTTTCGATTTTAAATTCTATAGAAAATTATAAAAAATAGAATGCTGAAGTGGGAATTTTACAGGAAAAAGGGGGCATTTATTCTGGAAGGCGTATAGATTATTGGTAACCATGTTTGATCTTTGAGTACAGGTGTGAGACACCTTCGATTTTACGAAACCTTTTACATTTCACAACTGATTTTTTAAAATAACCATACATTGTTGATTTCCTTTTATTGAATTGTTGCTTTATATATTTTTCATCAGTAATTTAACATACCTGCACAGGACCTCTAGGTGCAACTCCATGCAGGGAAGGATATATATAGTGACCAAGGTGAAATCTAAGTTCTTTCCCAAATAGACTCCGTGGCTTTAATTTGATAATGAGGTCTCCTTTTCATCGGTTATCAGTTTTTTAATCGTCAGTGTAAAGTGTAGATTAGCTGGCGTTTCTTCACTGAGCAACACTTGAAGGCACTGAATAGTTGAATCTGATTGATCGCTGCTAGTACACGGTGAGGCGGCCATAAGAGCCTCGGCGTGGAATATCGATATACTATTCCATATTGACACGGCGTTCCAGCTCTCAATGTTTAATTTAATAGCCGATGTTGAACTTCTTACTTTTGTTTCAACACGAATTATGGTGGAATGCAAACATGACTGTGTATTTAATTTAAGCGAATGTAAATATACTTATTTATACAAGCTAGATGCTGAAATTTAAGGGAATATAATTATTCACCCCCTCCCAAAAAAGGAGGGATGAGGGAGGGGGGGGGGTGGCTAAATGTGCAATGTAGTAAACATGCAGTTACATCATAGATACGTACAATTTGGATAGTGCATGCATGTTGTAAACTTATACAGCTTTTATGCAAGTCATGTACAAGCACTTACGTAGTCAGCCTCCTTTGACGTTTGGAAGATTTGCGCCAGACAAAGGTCTATGTCAGTAACTTTCACTATTATACATATTTCCACGGGTATGGAATTTGTGTTAAATGGCCATATAATTGTACACTGACCATCGTCGGAAACACATGCATGTTCTTGTTTCATATACATTTTCATGAAAACTGTACCTATAATCTTCTTGATATAAACATAGCAAAGTTGACATGCTTATTTAAAATAAAGTTAAAAATTTTAATAAAACCATCAATGAAAATAAAAATGTTCCAGAAATCAATAATGCTCTTGATTCTAAAATTAATTTAACACAAACGATTAATCTGTGTGTATCTGTTCACCAAAAAATGTAATTCTGTAAGAATTAATCAATGAGAATCATGGAGTACTAGTATTGGATGTTGTTACAACTCAGCGGTGTGTTTTACCTGTGACCATGTTTACAAAGTACGTGTACAAGTGCTTATTGTAAATGTTTTAACTATTTATAAATTATTCTTTTATTGTTTGATCTTCTTATATTTAACTATGCTCATTTTGTAACTCATGTGTCAAGTTCAGTTTATTCGCTCAAACCAAATAATTTGGTACAAGAGGAACATATATATAATACACACAAATACAAATCGTCAGAGGTACATACAAACAGGTACATTTTCATAAAGGGAAAAAATATAAATAAAAAAGAACAGACTATAGAATCACTACTTATGTTAGATTTTAGTACAAAGGATCATAATAGGAAAACAACTAAGAGGAGCAGACAGCATCAAAAATTTTTGAAATAAATAAACATAATTTTCTTAGCGATTTACAATTGCAATTAGTCATGAGTTCAGAAAACTTAAAAAAATCTCTACACTAGTTGTACTTTAATAGTCAATTTATGAGAACATATTAATTCATTGCCAGAGCCAGGAAAAACTTATACTTACAGGAAATGTACTTCATTTCGGTGTATAAGGTTTTGCGTCGAAAACTATTCAACGTGATTGAAATCATTAGCGACTTACTCTTCAGTTCTTTAGAAAATCGTAGCCCAGACCCTTAGAAAGCAGGGTGGGGGTTGTATCCTCCATGCACCGGCCAAAGCTATGATGATTGTCCATGTATGTACCGAAATCTACTCACCGTTTGATTACTTTTCAGTGACTAGATTTACATGTACTTCCATAAGACTTCACTTTTTATTAAGACCAGTTTGTAAATTCTTGAAGTTTTGACATTTACTTATGAAGTTTCAAATTTGTTTTTAAAAAAGTATGATAAATAGACAATCTGATTAAAACCGCCCCCCTTCTCCTTACACTCGATCGTCAGGGTCTGACAGGTATCGAAAGGAAGTCATCTTCGTACGACATTTACTTCTGACCAATCTGACAAATCAGGAATGGTCTTTCACAGCTTTAGAAAATTTATGGAAACACTTCAAAACAGGCACGTAGCATCGTTTTTGAAAGTGGGGGGGGGGGGGGGGGGACTCATCCAAAAAATCTTTACCAAAAAAAAAAAAGTGAACTTTCCATTTTTTCCATACTCCCAAAAAGCGGGGGGGGGGGGGGGGGGGGGGGGGGGCAGATCTCTATCATAATTCAATTTTTAATATGTAAATTTAAGAAAATTAGTTGCTACCAGAAAAAGTGTGGTTTTAATCTGACTGATCAATAGAAAAAAATGGCTAATTTATCAATTTGACTTTTGCAATGATATTCTAAAAATAATAATTATTGCATATATACAAACTTACTAAACAACTCACAAATTTGGATATAAGTTTCCCCTCACACATCGGCGCAAACAATATGGCCTACATGTACGATCGAGTCTCTTCCATTTGTCGGGTAAAGTATGGGGCTATGCAGACTCTGTACCATGGGTAGATACAATTTTGTAATTCTATACACAATTTTTGATACCAAATAGTTTGGCCTGCTGCTATTAAAGGGACTTAGACACGATTTGACTTAAAATTTTCAAATTTTCTTTTTTCATTTTCAGTGTTTAAAATGATAGATATAGAGGTTTACAATGCTATGTCAAAATTTGAAAGTCAAATATCAAGTCATAAGCAAGATAAAGAGTTCACACTTCTTTGTTTTGTAAACAAAGCTCGAATATTGTCATTTTTGACATTTGTGTTGTATTGGTGTAAGTTTCAATCAAATTATGTTTCTTTTGTTGATAATAGTATTTATGATGATATTGAATTAGTTAAAATTGTTTTTTACATGTCATTTTGTCAAAGAAATAATAATTCTCTACATTACATTTTTGGTAAACAATTATAAGACTTGAGCTTTGTTTACATAACAATCAATTCTTACCTCTGTATCTCGCTTGTAACTTGACTTTAACATTCAATCTTTTGGTCAATCATTTAAAATGCACCAGTAAACCATTTTATACATAAAAAATAAAAATAAAATTTTTGATCTCAAATCGTTTCTAAGTCCCTTTCAATTGCTGATATTTTCCCCCGAGGGCTTTCACTTTGGCTTATTCCCCACTTTTTCGTAAATGTACATATACATAAGATAATATGTAAACATGTCAATTAGCTATATGAAAACAGATCAGCATTTAATACTATACTGAGAATACTATGGTGGTTTCCTGATATATTATTATATGGGGCCAAAGAATGTACATCAGTGTAAGTTTTAGAACTGAGTGTCAGTTGTAAAGTTAATAAATTTAGTTAAATTTGTATAACCTGGTTTGCACGTCACAAGACACGTCACAATGCACCAACGTACTAATTCACTTGACGTTACGTTTGAATTTTGAACAGATTTATATCATTTTTAAAAGTAAAACGGACTCAATTTGTACAGCAAATTCCAGAAAATTAAATTATAAGGAATGAACTCAATATCTACCCAAGTTATACTCGTATAACCTGGGTTGGAGCAATTTACGCTTTTTTATAATCCGCTTCGCGGATTATAAAGCGTAAATTGCCCCAACCCAGGTTATACGAGTATAACTTGGGTAGACATTGAGTTCACAAATCACGTACACTTTATTCATGAGCTAAATGCCACGTGACACTCTTCTCATTAATATTCATGTCTTCAAATTGTCTCCCTTAGGAATGAAAATTACATACCTTTTATGTATGAAATTTTAAAACTTTAATTTTTTAGAATGAGAACATGTGTTGGGGCAATGCATAGATTATCTGTGTATGTTTTTGTCACCACAATCAGTGATTCACGCTTCAAATTCACTTTGAATTCCTCTCTATCAAACCATTATAGATAATCTAAAAATAGGACTATACCGGCTAAAATGAGTAAATAAATAAATAAACAGCTAAAAATATCAGCTTGATACAGAATAGAATTATAACCTGAAAAATCTCATTCAATATATAACGAAAATTTTAAATAGAAATATGCAATATGCCTAATGATTCAATATAAAGCCTAAATGCCTAGTTGCAAGTCCGACAGCGTACTGAGAAAGTCTTGAAAAATGCTAAATTGAAAGTAAAAAGGAACCGACAAGACTTTTAAAATTTGAGTCAAGATTTCTGACACAACTAGTTTGCAATGTAAACTTTGTAAATATATGAGGAACTACTTTACCTATGTATGGCAAGTATTTTAAAAATAATTCCAAAATCCCTTCATGACGTCTTTCATCACTAAAACACACTTTATTCCTACAACGCCCCGCTTCGATTTTTCAGATTCAAAAGGAACCGCTCTCTCAATATCTAATGTAAACAAAACAAGCACATTCCGATCCCGGATGTAGTAAATGAGAGAACCAAATGAGGAGAAAATATTTCCGAAATACTTATTAATTAAAATTTGCGATTGTACTGAAAATCGCCATTGTGATAACAATATGGCCGCTATGCAAATTAGTAAAATGTACACCATTTCTCCATATGTCATGTGCAAATCCAGACCCTGTCTGGGTCTGAGGGATAGTTTGGTTTCGGGGGGGGGGGGGTCCAAGGCCTTTTTTCGGGATTTTAAAAAGTTATTTTAATTTCTTTGTGAGGAAGGGGACAAAAACTCTAGATCCGCGCATGTATTACAAGATATCTATGGCCGAAGGTTATTTGACTGTACAAGTATTTTCAGTACTTTGATTCTTCATAGTTAACTACTAATATTTTCGTTTCGATTATTGTTGACACATTTAGGAGATTCCACCCATATTTAAAATTCACTGGTCATAAATTATTAATTTTTCTAACTTAAAACTGTCTTTTTTCCCGTACGTATTTTGCTGCGGTCCACACGGAAGTGTGTATCTCAAATATGACGTCACGTATCTAAACAAGAAAATATAGTCAAAGTCTTGTGATATTGAGAAATAAGAGAATAACAAGCATTGTCGATAAACAGAGAAGCAGACAGCAGACAGCTAGTAAAACACGATGTTCAGTACTGGACCCAACTACGCGAAACTGAAAACAAACCTAAGACTTATCATAAACCGTTTAAAATTGTTGGAAAAGAAGAAAACGGAGATAGCCTCTAAAGCGAGAAAGGACATAGCAGACTACATATCGGCGGGTAAAGATGACAGGGCGAGAATTCGAGTGGAACACATTATACGGGAGGACTATCTGGTGGAGGCCATGGAGCTCCTGGAAATGTTCTGTGATCTGATACTGGCCAGATTTGGTTTGATTCAGACTCAAAAGTAAGTGTATTTTCATAACACTGCATTAATCTACGAAATGTTTATAGAGTCAATAGATGTGAAAGTATGTTCCATCCAATGAAAAACCTAAAATATTTGAAGAATCATTATTGTGGCAAGAATCAGAATGATTTCATACCTTTCTGATCATGTTTCAAGCAGTGACTCATGTTGTTTATTTATCCAGAGAGCTGGATCCTGGATTGGAGGAAGCCATTGCAAGCATCATCTGGGCATCTCCGAGACTGCAAGCTGACGTACAAGAACTGAAATTGGTGACTGATCAGCTAACCTCCAAGTATGGAAAAGAATTCGCCCAGGCATGCCGAACAAATGAACTGAACAATGTCAACGAGAAAGTCATGCACAAACTTGGGGTACAGGCTCCTCCCAAAATCTTGGTAGAACGATATATGATGGAAATCGCAAAGACTTACAATGTGCCTTTTGAACCTGATCCCTCTGTGATGAGCCAGGATGAAATATTTGCTGCAGAAAACCTTTTGATAGATCTGGGAGAGAAGAAAGGCGGAGGGGGTGGTGGTAATGGGGGACCCAGTGGAGGTATGGGGGTGTTACAGCCGCAGTCAGGGGGTGGTGCCTCAGCCTCGGCCCCCTCTTACCCTCCTCCCCAGTCACAGTACCCACCCCCACAACAGATGTACCCACCACCCCAGGTAAGGAAGTCACTTGTAGAATGTGACATGTTAAACGTAAACTTTTCAAAATAAGCGGATAATTTTAAATCATTTTGCCAAGAGCATTTTCTATATTTTAATTAGAATGAGATTATTTGATATTGTAATGCACATGTCCATTTATCCTATCAGGGGATAATTTTTACTAAACATCGGAAAATGATTTTTAAGGCGTCGAGCTAATGCTCGACAGCCTTCTAGCGATCGTCTGGATTGGCAATCGTCCAAATTCATGCTCTGCACCGCCTTTTAAATGCGCATAAGAAATAAGTTCCTTAAAGTATTAAACATATTTCAAGATTTTTATTCCATTTATTAAACTAAATTGTGTACAAAAAAACCAACTTTGCCTACCTGGTTATTGACAACTCATTGCATAAGTATAAATTTGCTTAATCAAGAAATGGCGGATGAATACAATCAGGTGTAAACATACACTAAATATTATTTTAGTTTATTGCTTACATTTTAATTGGAGAGCGTGCCCGATAGAAATAAAATTTGCAATGTAAATTTATTTGTTATTGGGCACGGTCTCCAAAATAAATGTATCTAGTGATTTTGTTGCTAAAAATAAACACGATAATGCAGTTGATCGGGTCGAGCATTTTAGTTAGCACGTGCTGTGGATTTGTCTGTAAACAACAGTACCATAGGGAATCTTGTTTCAAACGGGAATTGAAATAAATAAAAGTATGTTTTATTATTATAATTAGGGACATACTGTTAATGTATTCAAATCATTAACCTGTGAAAATTGTTTAAAGAAAATAATTTATTTTTAAACTTTGAAATTTCTACGAATTTTGTAACCATAATGAGTTATTGAATTGTAAAAGCACCAATACCTATTTTATAAGAAAATAAACTTATTTTTGTTTTTAAAGCAGCACAAAACATAATTCATATACTTCTCTATACTATGTCTAAAATATTATTTGATATACGACTATTAAATTAACAGAAATTCAAATTATTGATAGTCATTCTATATAAAAGAAAAAGTCAGTTCGACGCCTTTGTGGCCGTTCCGGCCTTCGATTTTTTTGCACAAATCAATACTTTTTAGAAAAATACAAATATCATGATTTATGTAAATGTACTGTTTACCAAATTTCAGTCACCTTTCTGATGTACAATAACCAATTTACATGACGTGGACTACAATTTATTTAATACTCAACATGCATTAATTTGTCACTACAATGACACATTAGCAATATCAAAATATTTTTCAAGTCAAATAAAAATTGGTATACAGTACTGTATATAGTTACATATAAGTATTTTATTTAAAACTATTTCATTTTATTGTATACTAATTACAGTAAAACTTTTAGACAAAAAGCATTGTTTGATTTAACCTGTAAAATGTAACGTTATACCAGTAAGTACATTTACCCCTGAAATTTTGATAATTTAGTGAGGCTTTTAGAATATACATATACAAATATTCATGAACTAAATAGTTAAAAAAGAGCCCAAGGTCTTAACTGGGACCTGAACATAGAGCCTCTGGCTTACTGTGCCAAAATTCTACTCACTCATCTATCAAAGCCCACATGTATGCACTTGATACTTCATTACCGGTACTTGATATTAGTAGGCTGAATACAAATGACGAAATTTGTATCAGTTAATGCATTTTCCGTGTTTAATTATCAATGCATGTATTTTTCATTCATTGCAGGATGGGAAGTATCCTCCTCCTTTACCACAGATGCCCCCGGCAGGAGGGATAGGAGCAGGTGGATTTGTTGACCCCGCCCACTCAGCACCACCCCCAGGCACTGGGCAGCAGTCCTATAATGATTGGCTAGGAGAGGACCCCAAGAAACAGGTTCACAGTCAGCCCCCTCCCCCCGCAGGGTTCAATCCAGAGGCTTTCCCTGACCTCCCAGCTGTCCCCAACAGCACGCTCCCTGACCCTGGGAATTCCGTGGGAGGAAGCTCAGCGGGAGGGGAAGATGTTGACTTTGATGATTTGACCAGAAGATTTGAACAATTGAAGAAGAGAAAGTGAAGTGATATTGTAAAGGAATTTACTGTAGACATCATTTTGTTTCTCTCTGTCAAGTTTGTGTAACATGTATAATGTAGTGTTTTGTACATTGATTCAAGTGTTGATATTTGAATATTATCAGACTGTCTATTAATATGGAATATTTTCTTTGAGAACAACTACCTTCAATGTGAAAAAATGAATCATATTAGATAAATCTACTCTAAAGACTTCTATGTACATGTGTATTTATAGTGCAATTATAAAAAACCACAAACTGTGTGATTTGTGTGAGCCCTACACCATGGGACTGGTGTCAGTTTTTGATGTAAATTAATATGCATTGTCAAGAAAAATCGGTAACTTGTAAAATGAAATGTGATGAAACTAAAATGTTTAATAGGTATTTTTTTCTACGGTAAATGAATTTATGAATGACCTGTTTATCCAAAACAGCAGATTCAGAAATGTGTGCAAAGGAAAAGGTTATAGACTGATGAAATGCCAGCTTTGAACACGGTACATTATTAATAATTGATCCTGGAGTATACCTAGACAAATCTAGCAATGAATCTTGCATGTATTTACATACATCCTTAGAAATCAATATCAGGCTTGTGTGACTCTAAAAAAGTATTTGAAATTGTTCAGTTCCAGAAACTTTCAGTATTCAATAAGGAGAATACTACTGGATGCAACATCAGCTCTACCTAGTTGAATACTTTCACATAAACTGGTCATCTGCAGATTTAAATTCCTGAAGTTTAAACCTCTTGCCAAATCTTGCAAGATAAAATTCATAGCATCACATTTTAAAACAGTGAGCTGTGTGGTTGATGAAATATACAATTTATTTAATATATATGTACAGACTAGAGTTGCTGGGTATTCTCAATGAAATCTCGAACAAAGGTTACACAGAAACTGTAATGTTTAAATTTTGGAACTGTTGAACAAAGGATGACACATCTCTTCTTATGGGTTTGACCCTCAAATCTGCCATTCTAATGTTTTACACAAATCTACTATGGCACGCCCAATTCACAAAAATAAGTTAAACATACCGTAGATCACATTTGATGAATTAGGTTGTTTGACTGGTAACTACTAGTTTATGAACTACAAACTACATGTATATAGCTTAACGAATGATAATCTAAGTTTATCTGTCGGCAAATAGCGTTAACAAAAGATTTTGCTGATAAATAAAGATTCACATCTGTAAACTATAATTTGCATTCATTAACTTTGGTGTTAATCATAGTTACACACGATTGTGAAATTATATTTATCCGATAAATTAAGTTTTGCAAGCGCAAATAGTTGTTTTCAGTGTTGGCTATAGTTTTACACTTCTGAAACATAGATGTTTGCATTAACTATGGTTTATAGATGTAAAATATTATATAGATTATCGTTGTTAAGGTCAGATGACACGTTCCTTAATTTTATATAACTTTTTCCAGGAATTTGTTAATGGTTTACTACTACTTTGATAAGCTTTCTTACAAAAAATTATCATGATACCTTATCAGGCATTTCTGCAAAATACTAGAGATGCAATTTCCTTTATAATCTTCTTGAAAATACACTTGAGTTGCTAATATAAAAATAAATAAATATACAGCACAGCGAAAGACATTACATTTGAACTCTATTCTCGGCCACGGCCGGGCTTTGAACTCGCGACCTCTAGAACCTATGCTCCTGGCAGTGAGGGGCCACAGCTCTAACCACTCAGCCATCTAGGCATATATTCATTATCAATAGAATCTTAATCATTTTGAAAATAATTATAAAAATAATTTTTTTTATTGGAACTCTATTACGAGGAGATACAAAAAAGATGATCGAGGAACGTGTCCTCTGACCTTATCTATAGTTTTCTGCCCGTCAACTATAGTTTTCTGTCCGTAAACTTTACAAACATTTACAATCGTTACACCTACTTTATTGACTGTGAAACTATGATTAGCTAATTTTTGTGAATTTGGTGTGCCATAATCTACACTTTTCTTGGATTTTTCCATTAAAGTCTAGCTATATAATGATTCTATAACTATATGTGTTCTCTTTCTATCTATCCCGTATCTATATAAAAGAACAGTAAGAAGAGTGGTTCCAGAGTTTTATTGCGATGAAAAAATAAATTACATATATAAATTTGCTGTTCTATTTAATGCAAACTGTAACTGAACAATGTAGAACCCTCTTGTCTAAATAACAGACAGTGATTGGTAGAACTATTAAATAGGAATGCATTTGACATATAGAGTATCATCAAGTGAATAAGAAAAAAAACTGGTACAGCCTAAATGTAAGAATTCAAAGCACTATATACTGTAGAGGCAGAAATATTCGTTGACAGTATAATTTAAATCAATGAAATTAAATCCATGACGAATTTTAACCAAAGTATTAATGAATACAGAGTTGATAGGTAATACATTTTAAAAATTACAATATGACAATATTAAATGCCAATGAAATTTAATTTGGTTTTTAGAACAACGAAATTTTAACCTAAACGAAAATATGTGCTTCTACAGTACATTTAAGTTGTTTCCCATTTTATTTTCAAGAGAACACTGGTATAATGTACCTGGATATTAAGTGTTTGTAGCAGTTATTGAAGAACAGAAAAAAATTACTAGAAAAACTACTGTGGAATCATTTAATTTCATGGGGGCCAATCTTCGTGGATTGTGGGGTTTTGCTGATTTGCGGGGATGTAATTTCGTGGATGCTTCAGTTTTCAGTTTCGGTATGTAAACTAAATGTCTAATTATTAGTTTTCATTGAGGATGTAAATTCATGGGCGAGGCCGGGCTACCGATGAATACCACGAAAATGGAGCCACCACGAATTCCAATGATTCCACAGTATTGGTATCGTCAGACAAATAAAAATCAGAGCTATTTTAGTCATATGAAGCATATTACGTTGTGGCATAGGGAATCCAAGTCTTTATATGAACTGTAGTAGGAAAGGGGGAATGCAAGAGTATAATATATATACATTGTACAGTGAAAATATGGCTTGACTGGGATTCAAACCCGGGACTCTTAGTCAGGAACTCTACCACAGGGCTATCCAGGCTGTTATCCAGTTATAGTCCATTACAGCTTCTGTTACTACACATAATCAAGTGTAAATTGCTTGAGCCAATCAAACTTGTATCACAAATAAAGTAAATCATTCTATACAATTGGAAACATATTGATATGACGTATAAGTAGTTGGAAATAAATAATTAAATATTGCATATCTTTATGAAAACATTTTCTAACAATGTAACAAATACATAAACTCAAGCAAGGATCCAAGATAATGAAGTTGAAGTGGATAAATATAGAATCAGGTGAGTGTGAATCAAAGCTGGCAGAAATTTAAAACCCTAACAAAAAGACTGGGAATGTCCTTGGACATGTGTACTTGAAAAATGACTCATAAAAATATACATGCATGAAAACGCACACAAATATTTTGCTAAACATTGTCAATTCTAGTACACAATTACTGGTAGGGAAAATGATTTAATTATTAAAGGAAAATTCAAAAGTAAGATCTGCATTGACAAGCTTGCGTGTATCCCATTACATCAGAATATACACATCCGGAATACCAAAACCTAAAATATCAGAATTTGGAAAAACAAACCCATTATAACCATCATCTCCAACATAGTAATTAAAGGGAAAAAGATTGAACATTAATGCAAAACTGACAAGTTAATCATAGAAACATTATAAGGCTTTAACAAAATTATACAATGTCAGCTATCAGCATTTCAAAAAAATAATTTAATACATTAATAAAACATGTATGTTGTAAATATTTTTCATGAATTCTTTGAATAAATCTCGCACAAAAATCTAGAGACATCCAACACCCAGAGCAAAAAATAAAATGCAATAAATCAGAATGCTTACTTTCTTCTTTAAAGATTAGAATGAAAAAAGAAATATACACCTGAATAAATGTATGTACATGTACATGACATTCTTACAAGATCAATTAATCTTCTCAACAGCAAATCTCACAGTTATATGTTAAAGAAGGATATTTTCATGAGTAATGGGTTTTTTTTAAATTACCCATTGCATCTGTCTTTGTGACTCAGTGTTTGGATTTCAGTACATGTAACTTGTAAGTAAAAGAAATGTACTAATGGCAGTATCTAGCTGTAAAAATAGGTAGATGCTGCGTATCAAATTCATCTGGTTTGACAAAATTAAAACAAAAATATAATTTATATAAAAAGCGTTGGGATTTCTTAAAGGACTATGTATTAGCTATAAAACAGATACATGTGTAAAAATTAATATAAAAAATCAACAGATATTAATAAGGAATGCATCACAGAGTGACTGAGTGACCTCCCTTGAGAAGCCTACACCTAACATTTGAACCTGGACTTGAAGTTGTGCAGGCCTACAACTCGTCCTTGAACCTGAACTCCCCATTGTCCAGGCTCTCGGCGTCCTTGATGAGCTGACTGAACTGATCCATTACCTGTTGGACTCGCTCCCATCTCTGTCACAAATCAAAGAAAAGGGACACAAGGTAGAGTGAAGGTGTGATAAAATGCCATGATGCACTTAATCAATATTCAGAATGCTGAGCCTCTATGAGAATGATAAACCCAAAATATTTCTGAAGTCGGTTAGTAACGAACCTAATCAGTGTTTTGTTTTCCCAAGGACTATCAAATGCGACATTTATTCACATGATTCACGGAAATCAATGTAAAAGTGCTGTAAATCTTGGTCGTTCATTTTTACACAATCAAACTCTTCAAAATTATCATTTTCACCTTTCAATTACTCTTTGCAAATCAATAGAGAGGTTTAGCAGACCAACGTGTACGTGTACTTGTACGTGTAGGTTACAAGTTAGAACTACCCGTACCAGCTCAATTACTTTTCTTGTTTAGCAGTTGTAACGTGTACTTGTACGTTTAAATGTTTTAATGTAATTATGGACATCCTCTCCTACTAAGCTGAGAATGTTGCTTATAAACGAAAAGTAGGAATTCTGCATGTGTTAATTTTATTAAACATCATTCATTATATATGCACATTTTTATTTATCGCAAATTAAAAAGATAACGGAGCCGTTGCATGTTTTGGAGGAAGAGATGCGTGAAATAAAACTCCAATAACATATTAAACACTAATGAAGATTTATGTTGGTAGATATCAGTATTCGCATTGAATATTCAGGCTTAAGAAAAGTTAACATATTTTTTAAAATTAATAGACAACAGGGAAACAGAGGCTACAAGTTCGACCTTACGGGTACTTTGCAATTTACACGTATGTTCATTCGGGTACATACGTGTAGAAATTCGTCATTACACAAACTGATGACTTATGCACATATTTTCCGTTCTACACGTACACGTACGCGTACACGTTGGTTTGCTAAAC
This sequence comes from Magallana hongkongensis, assembly GCA_015776775.1. NCBI lineage: Eukaryota > Metazoa > Mollusca > Bivalvia > Ostreida > Ostreidae > Magallana > Magallana hongkongensis. The sequence continues at coordinate 45,348,584 of CM027471.1, forward strand.
CTCTCTATTATTGCAATCATGTAATACAATATTTTATTGCTAATCAATTTTAAACATTTTCAGAGAATTTCTCCCTATCCCCCGCAGTGGTTTGAGCAGGGTTATATTCTTTATTATGAGAAAAATACATAACCTCAGATGCCTGTGATGTACATAACTGTTTTGTGAATATACCGATACATGCATTGCTATATGGGTTTTTTTAATGCAAGAAACACATTAAGATATTTGTTTTTTTAGGACAACCCTTATATCTTTCTGTCATGGCGAGAATTATGGAGAAAAAAAATAATGCACACAGAGAGAGAGAGAGAGAGAGTGTGTGTGTGTGCTTTGGTACCTGATCCTCCATTGTGTCAAGTTCCTCTTCATGAATTGACCCATTATTATCAACGTCCATCTGTTTGAAAATCTACAATCAAAACAACTACATTTAGTGTTTGATGGCATCAGAAGACAGTGCACATTTCGAAATATTAGTGGCATCCCCTCAGTTTGCTTAAAGTATCCATCCTTTTTGTGCCTGGCAGCACAGAAGGCTTTATATATTGTGCCAATTAATAGACACAATGTCTGAGAGAAGTTATTGAAAGTAAAATACCCAGTGATGCTGCTGTCCATAGAAAACAATTTTTACATGCAAAAAAAAAATGATTCATCCTGGAAACACAAGCATTAAAAGACCTCCTTCCCCAATACACCTGAGTGAATATCGTAAAGGGGAGCAGGGTGTGCTGTAGATATTAAAATCAGTAGGAGGGATGTTTGGCCACAGTTTGGGGGCCACTCTTGGTCAGGTTATAAGAAGAATTTTTCTTGTAACTTCAAACATACCTCTCTCATCAATGAGTCGTAAGGGATTTTGTTGTCTTCCAAAAACTTTATATCATCCTGGAAAAAAAAAGAAATGTGAACATAAGCCATTACAACTCTTGATCAAATGCTTCGTAGAGTGAAAAGAGTATGTCAATCACTTCAAATTCAGTAAATTATTGGTGCATTTCTATTAAATTATATGCTGGTGTCTGTTTTACAAAAAATTACATTTTTGAACTCACTCCGATAAGGCCATGAAGAAATTTGGGGTAATCACAGTTGTTAAGTTTTGAAATGAGAGCATACACATGGTCTCTGAAAATAGACATAGCAGTACATCGCCGTAATAAGTAGCATCATTGCAGAGAGTAGAGTAGAGTATGGATCAGAATTGTTAAGATAAATAAGTAACTAATAAAAATTATCCATACGTCTAGTACATGTATATGTTGTTATTTAATTATAGGCCTTACAAATATTTTTTTATCCAGAATAATTAACATGTAATTTGTCAACAGAAAAAAATTATTTACTTAATGGCATCAACACTCTCCATGACCTGGTCAAAGCCACGGAAATCTACGCTCTTCAAAGTCATTCCAAGGTCACACTCCTTGTTGCAGGACTCCAAAGAAACGTCTTTTGGGATGAAATGGTTCCACCAAATATTAACAGCTAAGTTACTACCAAATGAGCGAACTTGATGAATCCTTAAAAATTAAAGAAAAACCTTTTCATAATTTCAATTCACCCTTACAGAAGACAAAATTTGAATAGAGCTGACAATTTTCTGTGTGATATGGTTAGTAATGATATGATTACAATTTTTATCAGTTCTACACATCAGAAATATAATATTTCAAACTGCTTGTATTTTTTTTTGTGGAAAATTACAAACTAAAGGAAGAATATGAACATGCAGTAGTAAAAAGGGCTGGTCAAGCCCTTCTTTCCCTTTAACAACAAGAATAGAATTCCAGGGTCCCCCGCCGGTCAAGCAGTATACTAGTATCGAGTCTATCGACCAAGGCTGATTTAGGAACTTGACCAAGGTATTAGTGGTATAAACATTTGGTATAAATTTAATGAAAATCCGTCAAAATTTGTAGGCATGAGAGCGCTTACAAGGTCAATTTTTCGATAAAACGGAGTCATTATTGTGGTCAAAGTCCCATAACGCCAACAAAAAGTATCGACTAACGCTGATTTTCGAAATTGACCAAGGTAATAGTGGTATAAACATTTGGTATAAATTTAATGAAAATCCGTCAAAATTTGTAGGCATGAGAGCGCTTACAAGGTCAATTTTTGGATAAAACGGAGTCATGATTGTGGTCAAAGTCCCATAACGCCAACAAAAAGTATCGACTAATGCTGATTTTCGATCTTGACCAAGGTAATAGTGGTATAAACATTTGGTATAAATTTAATGAAAATCCGTCAAAATTTGTAGGCATGAGAGCGCTTACAAGGTCAATTTTTGGATAAAACGGAGTCATTACTGCGGTCAAAGTCCCATAACTCCAACAAAAAGGATCGACCAATGCTGATTTTCGAACTTGACCAAGGTTATAGTGGTATAAACATTTGGTATAAATATAATGAAAATCCGTCAAAATTTGTAGGCATGAGAGCGCTTACAAAAAAGTGTGACGGACGGACGCACGGACACACGGACCCACAGACACACGGACACATGGACCCACGGACACACGGACGGATGGACGCCCGGCATTTCTATGTCCCCGCTCCGCGTTGCGGCGGGGGACAAAAAAACCACCAGATTAGTAGCATTACACATTATATATTTTATGCACAGAGTTATTGAACATATTTAAAAGTATTCTGACATCATAAAGAGGATTACCATTTGTAGGGAATAAAAAGACAATCTCCTGCTGTTATATTAATGGTGTAGAATTCCACATCAGCTAGCCCAGGGTACTTGGTGTAATCAACACTGAAACCAAGGAAAATACACTCAAAACATTAATAACATCTCTCTCTCTCTCTCTCTCTCTCTCTCTCTCTCTCTCTCTTCTCTCTCTCTCTCTCTCTCTCTCTCTCACCTGTCTACATCAACTCCTGAGTATGAACCCTCTGGATGGTCTATGTCTACCTGCAAAAGGTTCATAGGAGAGAACATAAATAGGCATAATGCCTGCTGTTCAATCCATTTCAATGTATCTATATACTTGAATAAAATACTTCTTAAATTAAAAGGTTCATAAATTGTATCAGACAAGGCACATAGTGGTATCACTGTTCCCATTTACACATATCTCAAAAGCAATTATATAAAAAAAGGATTGATATGGTACCTCAGTTAATAATTTACACACGCCCCTCCTTCCGTTTGTGCATATATGATTTTATTTTTATGCCTACCTTGTCCCTGTACTTATCAGGGTCAACCATTACGAACTGCTTCTCTCCCCTGTACAGACAGTTGACGTTGTCCACTGAGTCAGTGTGAACCACGGACTTAGTACCCCCGCTGCTGAACCACATTATCTGCATGATGTTAAAATTAGTCATGTTGAGATCATTTCATTTTCATATAACATTTTTGGCATCATGTTACAAGTGGATCAAACTTATATTTTATGATCTATTAACAGAGAGTCTTACATTTTCCACAAGTTTTCCTTCCACAATGAATGGACACTGCATACAGCAAGGAAGTATAATGTCTTTCCTGTCAAAAAATACAGGTGAACTTATTACTGTGTGTTATTTAAAGAACCAACACCCTAAAAAAAACATAGTTTATCATTCTTCCAAGCAGATTAAGATAGGTAATGATTTTTAATTTGCCACTGTTGTTTTGGATAAAGAATAGTTGTATATGATTATCACTGACAATTACATGTAACTGCATTTTAATAATGTTACGGGTTACGGTTACATATCAATGTTTCACTTTGAATAAAATATTTAGGAAATAAGTCAGAAATGCTACTTAATAGATCCATGTGCTATATCTACTCTAAGGATTGCAACATTTACATCTAAACGGCAAAATATTATGAGCTGTTAGGAGGTATGCTGCTTATATAATTCAGCTGTATTATCTTTTTGGAGATTGCAGCGCCAAAAAAAACAACACATTGTAAATAAGTCTTTTACGAGTCATGATCAGCTATAAGATGAAAAAAGCAACAAACCGTATAAATGTTGGCACAGGATTCACCATGTATATCCCTGAGGTATTGTAAATGCTTACAAATTCAGTAAAAGGCATTTCACGCACTTCCTGCTGTCGATTTTCTTTCTTTTCAGTTTCAATCGACACCACATGATTCTTTGGTTCGTTGGCTTGCAGAAAATAATCGTCCGTCCATGTTTTAAACGCTGGGGACAGTTTAGCTGCATTTCTCATTACAAGGGGTCTTTTCTTGAACACATATTCTCCAAAAAAGACATCGGGTTGGGGGAACTTGTCAACTTCATCACATATCTGGGTAGATTTTGAGATTCCAAACGGTTTTAAATGTCCCGGTTCTAGTGTTAAGTCTCTAGAATATGCTAAAATTAAAACTGAAAACCCTATCAGGGCTATGTAATATGTTTCTAGTTTCATTTTCGATTGGGGTCCGAGGTGTGCCGAGTAGCACGCATTATGATCAAACGTAACTACTCGGCCATTTCCGTCACCGCAAATAACGGCGAGCGTGGTCCGAATGGCATTATGATCAGTATCATGTAAACGCTTTGTACAAACAAACCCTGACTAAAAACTCTCTAAGCTCTAAATATTTTTATTTGATAAATAAAATAATAGTTGAAAATAATTTAATGACGACAATATAAAACAATGATCGAACAGTATTTCATAAATTATTTTACCAAAACTCGCTTAAAATTGAAGTATGCATTTGGTTTTAGAGTAGCATCCCTGCTACTCCATTTGACAACCCCACACTTCCTTTCTGCCATTTTTCTCATTGGATGAACCGCGTGTAGCGTTTTTGAGAACTTTTTGGCCGTGTATTTGAAACTTTTTTTTGAGTTTTGGTAAGTTCTACTTGAAATTATTTTTCTTGCAATATGTTCCATTTTTCCTTGGCAATATGATTCTTAACTGGGTTGTTTGGAGATGTTTCGATGCACTTAAAATTTGAGACAGTCTTTGTTTTCTTCTACCCACGCTAAGAAGAAATTCTTGTTTATTTTCGCAAACATTATTAATTCCAAATTTAGATTCAGTAAATCAAACTATCATTCACTTTTCCGACTGTTGCAGATATGATTCTTTTGCTATGTGTCATGATAAATGCAACATTAATTTTTGCACAAGTCATTATTAATCGCAGCGAACATGGAGGACAGGGCACTGACTTCCGTTTTCGATGGCGCGAAATACAAAGCACAATGTGCAGAATTGATGTGATACTTGAATTTGTCACTCAATAGCATCAAACCTGGTAAATGTTATTGAGTTAAAAACATTTACCAGGTTTTGAGCAATTTGCATTTTTGTATAGAATGGACCATTTTTGGTATATATTGACTATATTATAAAGGAAATTTTCAGGTTATATTTCCAATTTTTTATTAGCCAGGGGAGTCAAAGGCATATGTTTGGGTAATTTTAGAATGTAAATTTAAGAAATTAATTTTGAAAGGGGGGTGGGGGGTGCTGCAGGTCTATAGCTACTGGTCTGTATAAATTCGGATGGACGACCTGGGAGCTACAGGGCCTCCCATAGTAAAAAAAAAACTGCAATTTATGGTGCACAAAAAATTGGGGGGGGGGGGGGGTGTCATGACATGATATCATTGTTGGCAATGGCCTATAGCTTCAGGTAAATGAAAAAGTCAGACATGCAACTAAAAAGAATAATCTAAATGTGACAAGGCTACGCTGAGGTCACAGTGAGAATTTGTCCCACATGCTTACAATGTAGCAGCCACAAAGCAAATATGCTTCGCATCAATTTTAAAGCTGTTAAAAATTATTTGCAGGGGAAAAAACACATTTTTATACAAGTGTACAAACCTTATACAAGTGTACAAACCTTTTTCAACATGCATATGTAGTTAAGTGCACAACATCTCCATTTAATGTGTTGTAACAAGGCATTTTGTTAATATACAAGTTTGAATTTGCCTGCCATTTTGTCGGAAATCACACTTGCAATGTCTCGGATATTACTTCAACAAAGCGACTGTAAACAGCAAATTTTTCAAACGTGATATTAAAAGTGGCAGTGATTTCATTGCAAAAACAGTTAATATGGTAAAATGGGATTATAAAAGAGCAACATTGTAGGTATTTGGGACCAATCATATGAAAATTTAGGTGATATAGAAGTTAGAACATTCTATCTATTAAACATGCAACTAATGCATGATATTTGGGTTTTACAGAGAGCACAGCCATTAATTATTCATCTTTTTTTAGGCCTTTTGTAGAATGGAATAAAATCTTTTTGGTTGAATAAGAGCAGAAGTGAAAGAACAGAAAATTAACTATGGAAACAAACGGTGTCACAACGGTGAAACAAGAACCGGAAGTAAAAACTGAAGAAACACCAACTGAAGACTTTCAAAAATTAACGGAATATGGAATTAACATCAAAGTTGCCAACGAAATTGTCAAAATTTATGAAACTGGTAAGTTCAATATGTTTATATAAATGCTCATCGAATAATTTGCTGAATTAAAAAAAAGTTAATATTGCATTGCATTATTCTGTCAATCATAGGAAAGTTGTCGCCAGAAGACCTGGATGAAAGAGCTATGGATGCACTGAAGGAATACAATCCTGATGATGCCATTGCAGTGCTGAAGCAGTTTTGTGAGAGCAGCTTGGAACATGTTGGAAACAAGAGTGCATTCTTGTGTGGCATGATGAAAACTTATCGGCAGAACAAGAAGCAAGGTGCTCAGGCCTCACCAGCTAGAGGCCCTGACCCCAACAAGCTCTCTGTAAGTCAAGGTCAAAAAAGTTATGTGTCAAATATTGACAACCACAAAAAAAGGATGAAACATTTTATAGGGATATTAGAAATTCATCAATGGGTTTTAATATTCATAACATAAAATGTTGATCACTTTGCAGGAAATTTTGGAAAGAACTGGATATTCGCTGGACGTTACAACGGGACAGAGAAAGTACGGTGGACCTCCTCCCGGTGAGGATGATCAGAACCCACCGCCTCCTGGATGTGAGGTAATACTTATAATGAATTATTAGCAAGTAGAACTGGATGAAGGATAGAAAATCACTGATTGTCTTGCAAAATTAAAAGTTTGATGAGAAATTGATGAACAGTTGTTATCAGACTCAATTTGTCTTTGATTTAAAACTCGACTTTAAAAATCCATATTGCAGGTTTTCTGCGGGAAAATCCCCAAGGATGTGTTTGAAGATGAGTTGATTCCTCTGTTTGAGAAGTGTGGAAAGATCTGGGATCTGCGTCTGATGATGGACCCACTGACTCAGTTCAACAGGGGCTACTGCTTCATCACATTCTGCACCAAAGAGGGCGCCGAGGAAGCCACCAAGGTAAGAGAGACAATTCCTCCTGGCAGTGGGAGGGAACTTGTCCATAGCCTCTGATCCATAGCATACAAAATTTCTGTTTGGAATTTAAATGGGTTAAATTGAATATTTTTAAATTAGATGATAAAGGGTTTCTTTCTTTCTGGAAATGCAAAATTCATCAAAATTTTAATGGAAAGATTCCAAATTTTGTAAATTGGTCAGACCTATGTTAAAGGATCAAGAACTTGCTTGCCCTGTGAATGCATTGTACCTGATTCTGTTACAGCTTGACAACTATGCAATCAAACCTGGAAAGAACATAAAAGTCAACATCTCTGTAGCTAACCAAAGGTTGTTTGTTGGAAACATCCCTAAGAGCAAATCAAAAGATGAGATAATGGAAGAATTTTCTAAAAAGACAGGTATCTCCAAAAGTCAATTTCAAATTTCTTTTGAAATTTTTGTTTTGGAATCAAGGTAAGGTGCCTTGAAATTATCAAAATAAACACCAGCAAATTACTGGTGTCAAAAATTATCATTTTACAAAAAAAAAGTTTGGATCTGTAGTTTGAAGTTTTGAGATCTATCTTGGGTTTCTACCCAAGTGCTGAATGCATTAAAAGTTTAGAAGAGTGCTGGCCTTGTTTGGGTAGACCTTGTCCCTCCTTCAGAAGAGACCAATCACTGCAGGACTTGTGCGCCCCGAATGCCCTGTTGGGTCTTTTTCTTCACCTTGTATTTTTATGCATTGTACACAAATTTAATATGACTACACTTGTACATGACAAAACATTATATCAGTTTTAACTAACACATATTTTGTATATTCCTAAATTTTGAAGTATTATGATAATGCCCAAAATTCCAAAGAATTCAGTGTATGAAAATGTTAAGAAATTATGAAGTAAAAGAATGAATAATCATTAACTATATTAATTAACTGATGTTTTGTCATGGACAGTTAATGCGCTTACACCAACAATTGACTAATTCAAGATTGCATGTTTCTATTTGAACAGAGGGATTGGTTGATGTAATCATCTATAGATCTGCAGAAAAGGAAAACCAGAAAAACCGTGGTTTTGCCTTTCTGGAATATGATTCTCACAAATCTGCATCCACTGCCAAAAGGAAGCTGTCGACAGGTCGACTGAAGGTCTGGAACTGTGACGTCATTGTAGATTGGGCGGACCCTGTGGACAACCCGGACGATGAAACCATGTCCAAGGTGAGTGGAATTTCTGATTACCATGGCAGTTAACAGATCTGATTTCTTCTTGTATTTGTGTGATGATAATCACGTTGTATTCATTGTAGGTGAAAGTGCTGTATGTTAGGAATTTAACATCTGAAGTAACAGAGGACATTATGAAGGAGAAGTTTGGTGAATTTGGTAAAATTGAAAGAGCAAAGAAAGTAAAAGATTATGGCTTTATTCACTTTGAAGACAGAGATGATGCCATCAAAGCAATGCAAGCCATGAATGGACAGGTACATACCAAATGCAGATTTTGCGGTGAAGAACATGATGAGAAATAGGTTTAAGGAAATTTTTGCTTAAAATTGTTTGCTTGAATATTTTCAGAAAATTGGAAAGCTGGAGATCGAGGTCTCACTTGCCAAGCCACCATCAGAGAACAAGAAAAAGGAACAGCGCAAGCGTGAACAGGAGAGGCAGTCGATGATGATGGCCATGAGACGAGGAGGAGGTCCATAGTGAGTGTTTATTGTTTGTAACATCTGAATCTCCCTCCTATCACAGTATCAGGTATTGCATGATGAATGACTGTCATGCCGACCGGCCAAACTGTGAAAAAGTGAGCATTCCTATGTCAAAAAAGATTTCCTTATCTTGGGCTTATCTTTCAAGACATAGAATGAACATTGACATCCTTTCATCCATAAATGAGTTTTATTTTCTTTCAGCATTGAGTATTATTTCAATTCAATTCAATCGTTTATTGACATCACCATGTTGGCATACAGTCAAAATGAAATTAAATGACAGACAAAAGAAAATTGTAACATAAAGGCTACAGCATGCAAGACAGTTTTATACAATACTTCATAGTCCCTGGAACTGTTTTCTCTGCATAAAACATTTATCCAAGTAGATACATAGACGTTTTGTAGTATTATAATCACATGGATTAACAATTTCTTTTATGGGACCAATACCACAGTACAATTTATCATTGAAAATATCACAATAATGAAATCGAAGATTGTCATACACAGGACAGTTGAGGACAA